>JAXQQM020082696.1:0-18250 GCA_034641835.2 Pinus albicaulis
ACAAGTATATCATGTCAGATAAACCAAATAGATACCAAAATCAAATCCTTACCTCATTGACGTTCATGAGAGGATTATCTCATCTACAAGATCAATCCTCATTATCATGAACATTTAAAATAATAAACATATCTAAATAAAAACATATCAATATACACCATCATGCATGACCATAGCAACAATATACCCTCACCCCATGCATGGCAAAAATGACCTTGAAAACATCATAATTTTCCTAAAGAGGGCACAACCAGCTCTAATACCACCTATAACATACCTATCCCCTCACATCTGCCAACCTTCACCGGCTTACCCAGGGTAAACATAAGATGAGCTGTTGTTATGACAAGACTCAACCTCCTAGGTGAACTTAAGGAAATGGAGTCAATAAAACATACTTTACTGAATTCCCTCATGTGCCTCAGGACCCTCCAAGAGTAACCCAACCCCTCCAGGTTTCCATTCCCTGAGCTAAAATAACTTTTCCCTGAGCTAGAGCCCCATTCTCTCCCTTTCAAATCCCTCCATGTGACTAGAAACCCCCAATCGCTACCATAGGCCTACATTAGTGCAACTGTGGCCTTTTCTGCCTAATTTTGTACCACCGATTACATAAATTAAGGATTTTTTTCAGGGATGAGGCTAATACTATGCCCATAAATCCATATAAATTTCAGAACTCATAAAATGAATTAATACAATGATCATAAGCCGAAAACTAAAACCATTACTAGGCCTGACCACCCCAACCGGGATTGACATTCTTTCAAACACTTCGTAGATATGCAAACTACAGGTCATGAATGCAAGTCTGAGCATAAGGGACTGAAAAATAATATGAGACTTAACAAGAATTATCGCCACCCTCTCCCATTAGCTATACATAAATTAATTCTTTCATCCATTATTCATTCAGTTACAAGTAAAAACATGAAAAGAACCATGACTAATACCAGTCATATATCCATGCTTATAACAAGCATATAAACATATAAATAACCATAAGATAATAATCATTAAAGACAAATAATAAAAATTACATTTACCAATAAAAAACAAGAGAACTTAACTTTCATTAAACATAGGAAACAACTAACCAGGTTCGAGACTTCCACATGCCACCCGATCTTAAACATGGTTGAACCAAATATTTATTTCAACCAGTCGCCCCTGTGCCATATTCAAAGCATGAATGTGGGATCTCATGGGATAAAAAAATTCAAAATAAACAAGGGAATACAGCGGTTAAAGCACCTCCACCCTCACCAAACCGTCATCTCACCTAAACCGGTCCCGAGATCACAAAACCAAACTAAGCTTGGAATGCCTTCAGATTCCTTCACCATCCTGGAGGAATTTTCTTACTCCAAGTCTCTAGGATTTACCACAATCCATAGTGTATCATGAGAACCTAACTGATAATCCACCCTTAGGATTTACCGTGTATCCCTCCATTACGAGTCAAGGGATTCCTAGGAATTCGGGAATGTTCCTGAGACCATCTTTGCCCCAAATTCTGAAACCTTCCAGAAATTCCAAAGCTCAAAACCAAGAAAAATCCCATCACACCATGGTTATCTAGAAATGGAAAGGAAAGGCTAAAAACCACTATCAAATCCCAACAAAACCATGCCACCAACAAAAAAATAACCAAATACGATCATGCACATATCATGCATGAAAAAACCAACTAGGAAATCATACATGCAATCTATTACCTGCAAGTGTTCATGTTGAAGCTTTCTTGTTCCAAAATTTCCTTGTTTAATATTTTTTTCCTTTCCTTACCTTGTCCTTCCTTTTCTTTTCTTGATCCAATGTTGTAGTGCTCCAAGAAAACGTTAAGTGTCTAAGAGTGAGAGAGAGAGAGAGAATAGAGAGATAACTCCAAAACTGAACTGATAAAAGGTATCAACTACTCCTCATAAGCCTTTTTTATCCATGAGCCCTCTATTTTCTTCATTTTCCATTCTTTTCCTTCATTTTCGTCCTCACATGCAACCTATGACCTTTCACCTTCCTTTTCTCCTAATTTCCTTTATTTTCATAAATCAATGTGCCAAAAATACTTTTTTGCTTTTAAAATACTTAGCCATTTCCTTTGCCCATTTCTCCTTAGCCATAAAAACATCAAGTGATTCCCATTAGGATATCTTTCCCAACATTCATCTTGGAATAAGTGTCCCTTAATCGTCGTCTTATTTTTTCCTTTATTAAATTTTATTGCATGAACTTTTAGCTCAGGTTTATTATAATTTCTTTGTTCATCATGTTTAAAACATCGCCCCTTGGATTCCCACATTATTATTTGGTATCTCATTTTTTGGATTATCACATGTCATAACCTCTCTACTGCACCCATTCTAAAATGTCCCTTCATTTTCATATTAATATTCACCAACCACAAGGATATTACTAACCATGCCTCTACCCTTAATTATTTCCATTGCAATTTTCACCTTCATCATTACATTCAGTTGGTTTCTTGATAGGGAATTTATCTACTGTATACTCCTTTATTTGTCTTACTAGTTTCCCCATCAAAAATCCTTTTGGATAATGTGTTTCTCAACACATTGGTTATAATTTTGGTGGGATCATCATCCCTTCATGATGATTTTTGATATCTTGCTAAAACCCTTTTGGAAATACCATGAACATATTGTGCTTCATTGGCACATCTTTCATTGGTGGTAGCATCCTTTTATTTCCCTTATTTATAGAATTTATGATGAGCTACACTTGTGTCCCAAGGAGTTTTTTCAATTCTTCATGAGCCTTGTTTTGGTTTACCTTGATCTCCATTAGTTTTACTCATTTATTGTTATTCAAGTTTTTACCTCCAAATGTCTTCTTCATTTATTGATTTGTCTTTGAACAATTTTTCCCTAGTAATTAACAGTTCCCTATGGAATGGTTTTAGTTACTAACAGGGAATACTTTCCTCTATGATCTAAATAAGGAAATTCATTAGTTCGTCCCTATTTACACTCCCAACATCCCTTGGTGTTAGTCTGTGTCATTTATCTTGATCTCATTGCTTCATGTTGGTTTTCAAGGATCATTTTTTTTGTTGAGTCTACTAGGCCTACCCTTATCAACTTTAACACTTTCATTATAAGCATTTTGTTTAGAGGATATCAGAATCTTAAACCCATATTCCTCATTAGTGGGAGATATTAGACCAAGAAAGGAGAACAATTAATCAAACATGTGTTGAAATTCAACAAGAAAATGCACCACATACTAGTGTGGGATTCCAGTCACACATGGGTGAGGAATTCAGTTACAAATTAGTGCTAAATGTGGGCATCTAATTTATTTTTCCCTTAAACAAATTGGACAATAAATTGTAATCTTATCTCATAAAAACTTGTAATAGTTAAATAAGTGAGATAAACTTAGTTAACTCAAGAATTTTGACTTGAGGGTCAATGGTGAGGCATGTAGAGTGATTCTATTATTTTGGGGGTCCAGGTGCAATTGTAGCACTAGTGTGGTGAAAGTGTAATCAGTTAAGTCAAATTTATTGATTTAAACTCGGGTTAACTAGTACTATCTGAGTGATGAGCTAGTGGGAGGTCAAGTGAATTAAATTAGATTTAATTCACAAGTAGTGATCTACCAAGTAACTGATGATTTGATATTATTAGTTTCATGCATGTCAAATATGATGGAGACCCAATTGAGACAAAGGTTAAAGGGAAGTAAACTATCATTTCTACTATTAGAGAATTGCCCAGGTGCAGTAATAAAGACACATGATGCCCATGAAGGATTGCGTAGTCAAGGAATTTTGGAATTCCTATTTAATAGGAATTATTTTTCCTAGGGATTGTGTGAGCAAGGCGGGATGAAAATTGGCTATGTTTTGGTCCAATTGTTCCTAGATCAGTGTGAGACAACAGGTAGAGTGTATGAGGTTCTTGTGAGCACACATGCATTGTATTGTTTCATGATTCCTTGGATGATTATACAATAGAGATAGAGGTGTTTTGAGTGGTTTCTTTCCAAGGTAAAATCTTTTGTTGTGCGATTTATTTACTTACTTCTCTTACTTTCATGTGATTGAGCGATCATGATTTATATTCCGCAAATATTGTAGAAGAATTCAGTATCTTGTTTTAGGACATGCATGATTGGATTGAGTCCATTGGTGTAAATTATACATGGTATTAGAGCACCATGAATCACAATAGTGGAGAAGAAGTTTAGTTTGTGTTGAACAATATTCAAATTTGCAGATACATTCTTTGGAGCTAACAACTGACTAGGATGTCTTTCAATGGCTTGATACTCGAATATGAACTCAAGGTAAATTGGAACTATATTGCATGGAAGTACAAGGTGGAGGTAGTATTGGAGGATAATGGGTTTAAAGAGTTCATTGACACTGATATTCCTAAACCCAATCAAGAAAATGTTGCACTGCATGAAGCTTGGAGGAAGAATGTCGCAAAGACGAGGAGGATCTTATTAAAGGGAGTTTGAGATCATATTTTCTCGAGTCTCCATGGAAATGAAACTCCATATGATATGTGGAAGGAATTGATAGATTTGTTTCGAAGTAGCAGTGACCATAGAAAATTGGCACTCAAGGACAAGCTCAAGAAAATCAAAATGGAGAAGGGCGACAAAATCTAGAAATACTTGACCAAGTTCACTCAATGTCGAGATGAGCTTGTAAGTGTTGGGATTATGGTAGCTGATGATGACTTGGTGAGCCTAGAACTTCTAAGCCTTCCCAAGAGCTGTAATAGTTACCAGAACTCTGTGAATGGAAGGGAGAAGTTACTAGATTGGGAGCGACTATGGTTGGATTTGGTACAAAAAGAGTTTCAACGGAATACGAGGGATGGATCCTCATCCAAGACTGATGATGAGGAAAATTGTGCCTTGGATGGTAACGCAAATAATAGGAAAGGGAAGAAGTCCTATTCCAAATCTGAGCTCGACAAAGAAGGCAAGAAGATTGACATGTCAAATGAGAAATGTTTTCACTTTCATGATCATGGAAACTATGCCACAAATTGTCCAGTGACTCCACGAAAGAAGAATAACAACAAGAAGGCTCTGGGAGCTGCAGCAGGTGAAGATTTTGTGTTCCTTCATCACAAAGCCACGAGATAGGTGAAAAATATTGGGGTTCATGTGAATAACCTCTAAAAACTTGATGTAGATGGTTGTGTAGCATTGAGCAGTAAAGAAGGGGAGGTGGTGAGTCAGGATACAGGTGAATTATGGCACAGGATATTGGGCCATCTATACCAAAGTGCTTTGAGGATCATGCAACATATTTCTACAGGTCTTCCAAAGGGTACTCTTGTGCAGATAAACACATGCAAGAGATGTACCATGGGGAAGTATACTAAAGCCAATTTTGGTGAGAAGGAGAACCAAAAAACGAGAATCCTTGAGAGAGTTCACTCAGACGTGTGTGGACCATTCTCAACAGCTTCCACAACAAAGCATGGGTATTATGTGATTTTTTTTATGATTTTTCTATAAAGTGTTGGATCTTCTTTCTGTAGAAGAAATATCAGACATTCTCCAAGTTTTTTGAGTTCAAATCACTGGTAGAGAAAGATACAGGGAAGAAGGTGAAGGCGCAAAGGAGAGACAATGGTGGTGATTATATCTCTAATGAATTCAATAACTTCTGTGCCAAAGAAGGAATTCAGAGAGAATTGATTGCACCTAATAACCTAAAATAGAATGGATTTTCATAAAGAAAGAACAAAAAAATTGTGGGAGAAGCACGAGCTATGTTACATGATCAGGGCCTACTGTTGCATCTATGGGTAGATCCATTCAACACAATGGTATTTGTGTAAAACTGTAGTCCTCATTAGATACTTTTCATGAGTACACCAGAGGAGGCCTTTTCAAGTAAGAAACAAGATGTTTCATATTTTAAAATTTTTGGCTCATCTATCTATTTCCATGTGACCAAAGATGCCAGGAAGAATATATAACCAACAATATAGGCTTGGATATTTGTGGGGTACAATGATACTCCCACAACTATAAGGTGCATTTTTCGACTAACAGGATGACAATTGTTAGGAGAGATGTTAAATTTGATGAGGAGAAAGCCATGTGATTGTCCCTTGAGAGAGAACTTGATGGAGAACTCTTAGTTCCAAAGGATGAACCTCGAGATGTGGAGTAGCCACAAGAAGAGGATCATGGAGTGGCAGAAACCGTTCATGCAAAGCCATCCACCAAAAATGTTAGGAAGCACACCAGAGAGGCTAACAAATTGATGCTAGATGTGATAAAGAATGTAGGTGCATCTACATCACTAATACAGGAAGAGAATGTCTCGAGACAGGTATACTAGATACATGGCTCTTATGAGTGAGTGTATTGTGATATAACCATCCTCTTTTTCGGAATCAGTGCAACATCCAACATGGGTTGATGCCATGGTTGAGGAGTATGAATCCATTATCAGAAACAGTGCATGGGAAGTGGTCCTGTTAGTACCCTATAATCCATAAGATCTCAAGGCGACTGAATATCTCATCTTCCTTGCAATTTCATATGGAATTTTTTTTTCAATATTCAAATGGTTTCCAATAAAAATATGAAGAAGAAAAGAAAAGAGGGTATAAAAATAGAAAAAGGAAAAAAATAAAGAAAAACCCCAAAAAGAAATAAAACTGAAAAGTGTTTCAAGTTCAAATGCCACTACTCATTAGATAGGTTTTTCCAGTCACACAGTTTAATCATGATTGGACAGTTTCCAATTTCTGTTGATAGGTTAGAAAATAAAGATCTGCCAAACTATTTAATCTTGGCTTATTAGTAGATTAGGTAGAAAATGAAATTGACTCAATAGTTTAAACTGAATCAATGGCTGAAATAAGGATAGGTGTTAGGTTAGAGCTTCAAAAAGAAAAATGATTTAAGGTTTTGTTATCCCAAATGCACACTGGAAAAAGAAGAAAAAATGTTAGAAGAGTAGTCTGGGTAGGTAGATATGTTGAGAAGGAAGAATGGAAGGAAAATGTGAAGTTTATTCTACAAGGTGCAACATCAAAACTTCAATTTTTTCCTCTGTTGCAAGAAGAAAATCAAGACAGAGAGTGTTTATACTCAAAAGGTTAGAAAGGGGATTTTGTTATAAGTTTGGGAACTATATTATAAAATCATTTTTGACATACCTTATGTCTCAACGTTATCCTAAGTTCTAAAAATTTTAATATCACCTTTGTTTCAACCTCTTGAACGCTCGTATTTTTCATTTAACCTAAATTTCTACACCACCTCTCGACATTCGTGATCCTGACCCCAACATCCCATCACACATCACATCCATGCTAACCATCCTGAAACTCCCGACCATCTCCACTCCTTGATACATACATGATGGCCCACGATACCTTTCGACCCCGCCTCACCCTCCGAAATTTAACAATGGGGGGGAGGGGGGGCGGGGGGGGGGTGGCTGAAATGAGCATTATTTATTATCGTCATTCTTTCTATGTGTCATGCCTAGAAAATTTTTCACCCCCCTCCTCCGATACCACAGACTGCCATCACCCCCCTCCGAAAAGTGGACTTCGCTATTCACAATACCGTTGTGCATTTTGACCATTATCTGCACCATTGGCACCACATCCACTCCCACCTATCCACTTCACCCAATCACATTGCCTCCCACCAAGAAGCTGTTGTGTCATAAATTTTTGGGCCATTATCCAATGGACTGGTGCCACCTCAACGGTCGACCAATCATCCTTTAAAACCCAAATTCATCACTGAAGTAGATTTTACTTTGCTAATCATGTTAAATTATTGCAAGTATTTATTTATAGAGAAATCACAGAGAACACTATTTCTGAAAAGCCATTGTTAATCAAAGAACATTTATTAGCACTCTACGAATTGGATTGTTCAAATTATTTGTGATCCCCTTTTATTATATACCTACCCCAGAACTGATCCATAGAAATTTCACTTTGTCTGTTCCCCCTTCTATCATCCCATTCTTCATTGCAGATCGAGAATTGATTTACAGAAGACATAAGATGCCTCCAAAGGCAGACCAACAACCTTTTAATCCCATGGTCTATCCTCGGGTAGACTTAGATCACATACCCCTGGCTGATAGAGATTAAAATATCCACGAGACAGAGTCTGACTTCAACTTGTTCGATGCCTAATGCTGGCTCGAGCATAAATATCTTGATGAAGCAGATGATATAGGCCTGTGGGACACCAAGCTTCCTTATTTAATTTTTCCCAAAACGCATAACTGCCCAGAACTGATAAGAAAATGTCAACCATGCTATGGCATAAATTAGAGAGCCATAGTGAATCTTGTAGGAGAAATAATATTTTCTATAAATTCCCAATCCATTCAAGAGATGATGTAGGCCCCCATTATTGAGAGTACCATCCCATTTTCTTATGAGGACCTTACAAAGTTATACCAGAAGCTAGATTTTGCTAGCAAGGCCAAAACCTTGGAGATTTTCATGTCCACCAATGCCTCAATTCCTGCAAAGAATCCCCCATACCCTTCATCCATATTTCCTGATAGGACCCAAAACATTATCATTGTTTTATATTATTTGTTAGGATATCATAATGATCAGTGGGTAGATGAAGCGATGATTGGTTTCTTGTTTATTCTTTCCTCATATGCTAAACCCAAAATCATGTTCAACTATGCACAACTTCTTGTAGATGTAATTCATGAAAAATTCCTAAATTTTTAGACAAAAGAATTTTTAAAATACACCTCTGTGTTGGTGTACATGTTTACCTATTTTTAGTCCAACATATTTCAGTTTGACATGATGAAGCTAAATGATGATTATCAACAACAATCAGTGATTTTATGGACTAGTTTATTGATGAAGGAGAAAAATAATTACTCCTAAAAGATCTTTGTAGACTTGTTTATTCATCCATCCATCAGTGCATGCAACAGTGCCACAGAGCCAAGGATTAGTGAGGAAATAAAGAAGGTGATGCAGTTGATAGAGCATATTAGAACAACAGACTGGTACCTGTTAGAAAATTAAATATTACAGAGCAATGCAACACATAAAATATGCGGAAAATAAAAGCACACAAAACACATAAAACTAGAGAGACACAGATATACGTGGTTCACCTAGTTTGGGCTACGTCCACCCCAAACATCCAGTCCTTCCTTTCTATTATCCAAAAAAAATGAAGAGACAAAACCTACAGCAGATCCGCTGTAATATCCTCTATTATCTCTCACAGTCTCCCTCTCTGTTTCTCGCTCCGAGAATACACATACCATGCACAGCCTCAATACTATGCCCTCATAAAAGTGAGGGGTTGCCTTCTAGGGAAAAAAAACCCTAATCTAAACATAACTTCTACCGTCAGATCATTTGCCTAATGAACGGCCTAGATTGACTAGAAATTACTATACTTTTACAAGGAAATTTTACATTTGTTTTTAGCTTGGTGACGCTTTAAGCCCGCCTTGACAGAAAAAGAAGTTGCCACCCCCTAGACCCCAATAGCGATTAATTATGGGCGGCGTTGCCGCCCCGTTTAAGGTACAGGGGTCCCATGTTGTGATACAAAGTAAAAAAGATAATTAGGCTCCACACCCAAATCTCACTTGGGTGATTGCAAAACTCCATTGCTGGACAATGACTCCTCTTTGGACCTGGTTGTTTCTCATCTTCATCGTCATCCTTGAAGACCAATTGAAACTGAGCACATTCTCATTTTCTCCTTAGTTACAACTTTTGTTAGCATATCTACAGGATTCTGGCTAGTGTGTATCTTTTCCAGCTTCAACTCTCCATCTTCTAATAATGACCGTATGAAATGGTACTTGAGATGTATGTGTTTAGTCCTGGAATGAGATGCTGAGTTCTTTGCAAGATGAATAGCACTTTGGCTATCACTTTATAGCATGCCCATATCATACTTCTTACCCAATTCATCCATAAACCTTTGTAACCAAATCATTTCTTTACTAGCCTTTGTAGCAGCAACATACTCGGCTTCTGTTGTTGAAAGTGCAACAACACTTTGGATTTTTGAAACCCAACTGACAGTTGTTCCACCTACAGTAAATACATATCCTGTAGTGCTCCTCCTGTTATCTCTGTCACCTACCATATCTGCATCAACATATCCCTGTAGAGCAATGTTTGAACCACCAAAGCATAATACTTGATTTGTGGTACCTCTCAAATATCTGAGAATCCATTTTACTGCCATCCAATGTTCTTTTCCTGGATTGTTCATGTACCTGCTTACAACTCCCACTGCATGTGCAATATTAGGCCTTGTGCAGACCATTGCATACATTAAGCTCCCAACTGCTGATGCATATGGAACTTTAGACATATAATCCATGTCTTCTTGGGTCTTTGGGCACATCTCCTTACTAAGTTTGAAATGGCTAGCAAAAGGTGTACTAACTGGTTTTGCATTCTGCATATTAAATTTTTTCAACACCTTCTCTATGTACTCATTTTGAGACAGTGTTAATTTGCAATTTTTCCTGTCTCTAGTTATCCTCATACCAAGGATTTGTTTTGCAGCTCCCAAATCCTTCATTGCAAATGAATTTGCCAATTTTCTTTTGAACACATTTATTTCCTGCATGTTAGACCCTACAACAAGCATGTCATCTACATACAATAACAATATAATATAGCTGCCATCATTTTTCCTTTTTAGATAAACACAATGATCAGAGTGGCATCTAGTATAACCTTTTTCATACATGAACTTATCAAATTTTAGATACCACTGCCTTGGAGCCTGTTTTAAACCATGCAAGCTCTTCTTTAACCTGCACACCAATTTTTCTTTCCCTTTTACCTCATATCCTTCTGGTTGCTGCATGTATATCTCTTTCTCCAAATATCCATGGAGAAATGATGTCTTTAAATCTAACTGTTCAAGATGTAAATCTTCCGCTGCTACAAGACTTAAAATAGTTCTGATTGAATTCATTTTAACAACAAGAGAAAATATTTCATCAAAATCAATACCTTTCTTCTATGCAAACCCCTTCACCACAAGTCTAGCTTTGTACCTCTGTTTTCCTCCATCTTCTTTCTTTAGCCTGTAAACCCATTTATTCTGCAATGTATTTTTACCTGCAGGAAACTTGACTAAGTCCCAAGTCTGGTTATGCATTAAGGAGTCCATCTCTTCTTCCATGGCTAGCTCCCACTTCTTCCTGCTTTCAACCTGCATTGCTTCTTCATAACATTTAGGTTCACTAGAATCAGTCAAAAATAAATAATATAATGAAGGTGAGTATCGTTCAGGGGATCTAATTATCCTGGTAGATCTTCTAACACCACTTTCAGGTGTTTGAGGTGCCTGTTGTTGTTGTGGTGGTTGCTGTTGCTCTGGTTGTTGATTATTATTATTTTCAGGCACCTTTACTTTTTCAGTTATCTCATCAAGAACCTTGTATTCCTTGCTTTCTTTTTCCTGTTTCTTTTCCTGCAACTGATTCTTATAAAATACCTTTTCATTGAATATTACATCTCTGCTCCTAATTATTTTGTGATTTTCATAATCATATAAGTGATAACCAAAATCATTAGCACCATATCCAATAAAGGTACATTTCTTTGATTTTTCCTCAAGCTTTGTTCTGTTTTCTTTATTAATATGGACAAAGGCCTCACAACCAAAAGGCTTTAAAAAGGAGTAGTTTACCTTTTTACCTATCCATGCTTCCTATGGAATACCACCATCCAAGGAACTTGAAGGCCCTCTGTTTATTAGATAAACAGCAGTATCTACAGCATCTGCCCAAAATTGTAAAGGCAATCCTACATGCAATCTCATGCACCTTGTATGCTCCATGATTGTTCTGTTCATCCTTTCTGACACACCATTTTCTTGTGGTGTTCTTGGAACTAACTTCTCTCTACAAATTCCATGCTCTGAACAGTACCTATCAAAATCTTTGCTGCAATATTCACCTCCATTGTCTGATCTGAGACACTTCAAATTCTTTCTTGTCTCAATCTCAACCAAAGCTTTCCATTTCTTGAAAGTATCAAATACATCATATTTATTCTGAATACAATAAATCCATGTTTTTCTAGTTGCATCATCAATAAAAGTAACATAATAACGAGAGCCACCGAGAGATGATACCTGAGCAAGTCCCCATACATCTGTATGCAAAAGCTCCAAATTTTCACTCTTCTTTTCTTTCCCAAATCTGAGAAATATAACTCTCTCTTTTTTTCCATAAATGCAATTCTCACAGAAATCCAAATCAACATTCTTCAAACCTGGCAACAAATTTCTTAAGTGAAGAATCTTCATTCCATTCTCACTCATGTGTCTGAGCCTATGATGCCATAATGCTGCATCTGCTCCTTTGGAATTTAAAGCATTAACAGAGTTAGAAATACCATTGCATAAATACAATGTACCAACCTTTTCACCTTTTGCTATTACCAACGCTCCTTTGGTGACCTTCCAAGTTTTATCTGTGAAAGTTGTCACACAACCTTCACTGCCTAACTGCCCTATTGAAATCATATTTTTCTCCAGATCTGGAACATGCCTTACCTCCTTTAGTAGCCATTGGTTTCCATTTTGTTGTTTTAAAAGAACTTTACCCATTCCAAAAATTTTACAGGGTTTATCATCACCCAAATGAACTTGTCCAAAATCTCCTTGAACATAGTCATGAAAATATTTCTTATCAGGTGTGGCATGGAATGAAGGCCCTGAATCTACAACCCAAGAATCAATAACATTTTCGAAAGAAAGAATCAAAGCATCTTGTAACACATCACCTGTCACATTTGCTTCATGATTTTTTTCTTACTGTGTGTCTCCTTCTTTTCCCTTCCGAGATCTACAGTCTTTCTTTAGGTGTCCTTTCTTTCCGCAATTCCAACACACTATCCCCGATCTAGACTTGGATCTGCCTTTCCTTGATTTACTGTGATATCCCGAGATCTTTCCTCTTTCCATTCTTCTTCCCCTAGACTCTGCACTCAAAGCATTACCTGATGTCTCACCGGAGCTTTTTCGTCGCATTTCCTCGCTAAGGATAGCACCAACAACATCATCAAACTTTAAAGTACTAGATCCAGAGACAGAGTTACTAATGGCCATTACTAAACCATTCCAACTTTCTGGCAATGAGCACAAGAATACCAGAGCTCTAACTTCACCATCAAATTTTACCCCTATAGAAATTAACTGACTGGTAACTGTATTAAATTCATTTAAATGGTCTGCAACAAATCCACCTTCCGACATCTTCATATTAAATAGTCATTTCATAAGAAATACATTGTTTGAGGCCGAGGGTTTTTCATATAGTTTCGCCAACGTCTGCATCAAACCCTCTGTTTTTGTTTCCTTTGAAATATTGAAGGCAACTTACGCTGCATGGCACAACCGTACTGTTCCGAATGCCTTTCTATCGAGAATGTTCCATTCTACGTCTGTCATGGCCGTCGGCTTCTTTGTTTTTCCGCTCAATGGTAGGTACAGATCTTTCTGATACAGATAATCTTCCATCTGCATCTTCCACAACGGAAATTTTTGGCCATTAAATTTCTCGACCCTAAACTTACCATCTCCCACCATTGCTCCCACTCGAACCAGGAACCTTTCTTTCCTGCAAGTTTATCAGCCAAATATACCTTCAGCTCTGATACCATTTGTTAGAAAATTAAATGTTATAGATCAATGCAACACATAAAATATGCGGAAAATAAAAGCACACAAAACACATAAAACTAGAGAGACACAGATATACATCCACCCCGAACAACCAGTCCTTCCTTTCTATTAGCCAACAAAAATTAAGAGACAAAACCTACAGCAGATCCACTATAATATCCTATGTTCTCTCTCACAGTCTCCCTCTCTATTTCTCACTCCGAGAATACACATACCATGCATAGCTGCAATACAATGCCCTCATAAAAGCGAGGGGTTGCCTTCTAGGGAAAAAAACCCTAATCTAAACATAACTTCTACCATCAGATCATTTTCCTAATGAATGGTCCAGATTAACTAGAAATTACTATACTTTTACAAGGCAATTTTACATCTGTTTTTAGCTTTGGGGGCGCTGCCCCCGAAAGCCTTCGCCAGGGGGGGCTCCGAAAAAAGCTGCCGCCCCCCTGGACCCCCCACGGCAGCGATTAATTACGGGCGGCGTTGCCGCCCATTTTTAAGGTACATGGGTCCAATGCTGTGATACAAAGTAAACAAGATAATCAGGCTCCACACCCAATAGTACCTCTACCAAAATTACACACAAATCAGGGTTTATGGTTGTGAATTGGCCCCATACAAACTTCCCAAGTACCTCTCTATGAGAATATTTCTACTTGAATTTATCAGAAAAATGATAAATGCAGATAAGGTGCATTTTGTGTTTGCCAAGAAGAAGTCACAATTCAGGATCGAATCACAGATTGGTCCATTTATTTGCAACAGCAGAGCAGCAAGGGATGAGGCTGATAGAATCTTGAAGAAGATGAAGTTCTCTCACAACTTCACTTGGTCATATGATCCCATGGGAATCATCTCTAAGAAGAGGGTGGAGAACAAATCCACACTCTACATCCACACCCATATATTAGAGATAGAGCAGTATATGAATAAAGAAATGTGGGTAGCTAACACACTCTAGGAGGCAGAAGAGTAGGTCATCTCTACTTCAGGAATTCAAACACCAACTCCACAAGAAAGAAAAGTTGCAGGAGCACAAGATGACAAAGGAAAAGAACCAGAAAAGGAAGTAGGAAGCAAGAGGACCAGGGAATATCAAACAGACATGGATATTGATTCTTCCACTAAAGAATTCAAAATGAAATACAGGAAGAGGGTCAGAATCTGCATGGACATTAACCACGGCAGTGACAAAGATCTGCATAAAATTATCACAATCAGAGATTCACCAAGCTCATCTCCAGCAGGTGGCCAAACAATTTTCTCAACATCCTCTACCACTTTGCCTTTCCAACAACAAAATGTGCAGTCTCCAAAATCTACTACCATTTTAGGGCAACAAGAGGATGATATCTATGATACATTCAAGGAGATCAAAAGAAGTAATGAGGTTTTTAAGAACAACACATATAATCAGTTTTGGAAACAAACAAGCAGCTCCCAAAGTAGGCTTCTTTTAGCTTTTGACTCTGAAAAGGGGAGAATGAAGATGGCCTTCTTAGAAGCACAAATCCCTCGGCCCAAAATTGTAGCAAACTACAAGAAGACCTATTTTGAGTTTTATATAAAGAGAATTCATCCAATAGACCAAATGGAAATGCACAAGAAGACAGGAGAAATGATCTCCTCTACACTAACTAGTACAACCATGAGTCTCTCAAAGTTGCAGGTGACATTACCCAACATGTAGTCACAGTTGAAAATGGAAAATATCTCCTCCATGGCCAAGGTCTCAAGGATTAAGTCTCTGGAGGATTTATTAATGAAAATTTGGAACGATCCATCAAACATAGCAGTAGTAGAAACACTGGTAAAGAAAAACAATGCAAACATGGCTGCTTTTAAGAGACAACTTAAGATGCCAGTGACAGAAGATCCTATGGCCAGGGATATAGAATCAAATGAAACACACAAGGAAAAAATGCTGCAATTTATCAACGAACAAGCAGAGTAACTTAAGAAAATGGAGAATGAGATGGAGAAAATGGTAAAAGAAAGACATAAAATGGTAAGAGATGTAGTGAAGGAGGCAGCAAAAGAAGCAGCTAAGGCCATGATTCCACTACAGACAATCCCTCTTATAGTGATTCCAGTTTCTACAAAAACCACATGCACACCAGGTGAAGGCACTAAGCGGTTAGCTAAAGCTATGGAGAACATTTCCTTACAAACAATAGAAATTAAAAAGATGCAAGATCAATTCAGTGACCTACAAGATCAGATTAAAATGAAATATTCAACACATGCTACATAGTTGCAAATCAGCAAAAAGTTAAATGAAGGTTTACAGAAGTCCCTTCAGGAGTCCTCAATTGGAAGCATGGTAGGAATATTTAAACAAATAATTTGGTTGGATATAATTGAATCTATGAATGGTATATGGCCATCAATTCAAATAATTTTTGAACAGAGGGATTTAATTGATTTAGTGAAAGTTTCCATTGAAAAAAAAATGATGAACTTGGGGATAAGCCCCAAACTGCCAACAATATCATCAGATTCCTGAATTCTAAAAGCAATCATGAATTGTAACAACTGCAAGTAGCAGACAGAACAACCAAAATACTTGAGGTAAAAAAGGTGTTGAATAAGAATATTCTAGTTACACAGCTAGAAGAAAGATGTCATCAGCTGGAGATTGGAGTAAGTAAATTTTTCAATAGGATTGAGCCACTGAACAAAAAGGGATTTCCATCCTTATTTTTTATCAAAGATAAGATGATGCCTAGGAAAGATTATGTCAAAAATCTCACAGAGATATCAAAGGATACATCCAAGAATAAAAATATGACCGAGAAAGAATTTTAAGAATTTATCAGCAATGATGTCTTCATACAACATGAAATAGGCACATCTTTCAGTTGAGGCCAACATTTGTGAAGTACACTGAGACTGATGAAGTATAAAGAAAGTTGAACATAGCTAAGATTCTGAATCAAAAGGAATGGGAAACTTTATGTGGACTCCAGGTGTTATCACTCAGTAATTTCTCCATTTTCAAGAGAGAACTCACTGAGGTAACCACATACCAACTTTTAAACTCTAGGATCTAGCCTTCCTAGGGTTCAGAGAGGGCTCTCTCTTTAAATTTTAACTTTTTTTTTTATTTGTAAAATATTAGGCTCGTTATGAATGTGAAAATTTGGTTTGGTTTTGGTAGATTTGGTGGGAAAAATCACTTGAAAGGATGGATAGTGGGAAATCTATTTGTCCATTAGGCTAAGGAGTCAAAATCAAGCAAACAGAACAAGGATCAAGGCCAAAAGGTTAAATGTTTTCAGGACAAGATGGATAACCCTTGACGATCTTGGAAAGTTGTTTTTATGAGGTGGTATGATCGAGATAAATGGAAATTAAGAATCCTTTGATCCGGAAAAGGAAGTAGTAGGAAGAGGTAAAACGAGAGAGGGAGCAATTAAGGGTTCCCTACACTGGAAATCAGAGGAAAACATATAAATGATAACTAGTTAAAAACAGGGTGCTCTTAACAAATCCTGTAGTAATTATCCTAGTTATTCATTCAAATTTAGAAAAAAAATAGATGGATGCATGTAACAAAGAAAGATAACAATGAAAGGTAAGGAAATACTTCGCTCCAAATAGCTCATCACAAGAATCCTGGAGTATGATGCCAATTGGTTTGATCCAGCCTGCTACTCGAAATTTTACACACAAAAGATTTTAAGTCCAACAAGAAATGACTATAACAATCTCTAGAAATTTTATTCCACAATAATACTTCAAAGAGTGAAGTATTTATACAAATTCTAAACTAAAATATCTTGAAAAAATATCAATATTGGTTTACAAATATCTCAAATTGTTTTACATAAATAGAACTTAATAGAAGTACACTCAAAACTAATGAATCTATTTGGCACTATACTTATGGATTGATGGTGAAAAATAAGAGAATTTGAATTTGATATCAACTCTAAGTTGATGATGAGGCATCTAAGTCACTAACTGTTTCCTTCCTTTGTGCATTTTTCTTCAGAAATTCTGCAAACTTAGGGTCCAATGATACCTTTTTATATCTCAATCCAAAAGAGATATGTAAAAATTCAAAGAGGTTTTTATGTATAACTATGTTAGTAAGATACACATCTCTTCGTTTCCCAAAATTCTGCTCCAGCTGGTGTCAAGGTATAAAAGGTATATTTTTAACACCTATTTATCTCACATTAATTATCAATCCAGGAGCGAATTTTTACTTCAAGAGTGTACTCAATCTGAGGCAGCAATTTATCCAAGAGTAATGTCTTGTAATATGTAGTACAATGTTTTAAATACAAGATTAAATAAATGCTTGAAAAAGAAATCTAATTACAGTAACATAAATGGAAATGCTCTGGAACCTTAATTAAACCAATCTGCAAAACATCGATCAGGGTTACAGTAGCAATAACTCCTTCCCTTAGAAATCGATGCAAGATAACCAATCTGGGAACTTGGAAGCAATAACCAGTGTTCTCTACAGTTAGTGATCTTAAAGCAATCGAAATTAAAGCAAACTCAATCTTCGTGCTGATGAAAATAACTGAAAGGAACAAAATCT
>JAXQQM020058241.1:0-10645 GCA_034641835.2 Pinus albicaulis
TTAAGGTCCCACACAGTGATCAAATTTGAAGGGCAGGTCCGAATTTAAATTAGAAGGGCATATATCTATGTCGCCCTTCCATAGTGAAAAGCTTTAAAAAAAAACTTTTCAATTGACCACAATAAATTATTTTTACATTTCATTTTCAGAAAGACAAAACCATCAATCTTTATATTAATAAAAGACTGTTACATATACAACAATGAAGAAGGCTCCATCTTTCATTGCTTAAATATCTCATTGGAAATGTCAACATAAGTCTTGAAGACACTATTATAAGATTTTGGATACATACCACCGGGATATAGGAGATTCTTATGTGTCAGATTGTGTAATGCAATTTTGACTTTGTCTCACAAGGAGCAGCAGCATGGAGGTCTGGATTTTTCTTATAGAACCTTTTTATTATTATTTGAAACGTTGTTTATAGATATGAATACAACAATGAAATTATGAGCATGGTGGACAATTAGTCAAGCTCATGATGCCAAACCATGATGATGTAAGTTTGGATTTTAACATTTTTACATGTTAAAGACAAATAGTCAAAATCACTGACAAATTAGTATGCCATAATTAATAATCATTCCCTGTTCACTTTTGTTAATAGGTTTATGTCACGTGATGATGCAGGGGCATTAGGCACTAACCAAAAATGTAGGAGGTTTTTTCCACATGTTGTGGCTAGGAGGGTTCGAAAAAATTTGAGTTGTAACAGCTAGGTGTCAATACCTCAGCTGACTGTATTACTTAGACTAGTTAGAGTTGTAGGAGTCGAACAGTTTCAGTTAGTTGAATTATTATAATTAGACCTTTTGATTTCTAGAACGGTCCTCTCGGAGGAACCGAAGAGCCATATGTTATGTATATAAATTGTAATTCCTCGGATGAATAAAAGTAGAGAGGGAAGAGGAGAGTAGAGAGGGGATTTCTGCAATAAACCTCTGTGTGTGAACAATTGTTTCCGGTTAAATGATTTCCAAGCTTAGTTGCCATTGAATTATCTCGAACTGCTAATTGTGAAGAATTGTTTAACTGTGAGGCGATTGGGTACTGATAATTCCATTCTTCTGTCTTTGAATTCTCGTAAATTGTTGGATAACCCTATGAACTCACCCCACCCGAAGGCGAGGTCTGTGTAGAGAACCGGGGTCGTGAACACTGTTCAAATATAAAAATCCCGCTTAATAAAGAGACAAGATTGTTGTGCTTTCGGAACCTGACCCGAGGATTGGACATGAGTTAACAAACAAAAGGATAGCAGAACCAGACTTGCACCCGTGGTCAAGCCCTATACCAAAACCACGAGCGGAATCACAAAAGCGGGTTGCCCATATCGCACCGCTTTTGCGGAGTAGGCGGTATTTCTTATTCACGACTGATTCCATAGGGAATGTGACATGTGGAAAAGTGACCCCCGGAAAACCACCGTTTAACCCGCGCCATCGCACATTAAAGCCCGACGTTGGAAGCCGAGCGAAATTTCCAAGAGTTGTTGATTTGGAGAAGGGCCATCGGACGGTGGTCGCATGTTGAACTTGCCCAGAGGTTAACTAAGGTGTGTGGAGGATAGCCATATACAATACGAGTGTTTGATTGGTTATTGATATATATAGGTGGGGCCGGAGTATAATGAAATTGTTTAATTAAACGATTGGTGGATAATTAGCATAAGTCTGGAGCGTGATTGTTGTAAGGCTGGGTGGTGAAATATAGAACCGAAAGTTCATTACAAGTTATTTATTTAAAAAGAAACGTGGACTATAAATACAAAGTGTTGAAAGTTAAACATTGGTTATAAGGCTTGGAGATAATACAAAGTCAGGAATATAAATTAAAGTCCAACCATTGTGGATATTATTTATTTATCAAATTCTACGAATTTGATAAATAAACCCGAAGAAAGAAGAAGTCAATTAAGACTCAGGCTGGAGGAAAAGAACGGGGTAAACCAAGGGAAAATGTTGACAGAGCGATTGTAGACACGCCAGCTCTCCTTAGGGGTCCAATTTCAGTTTTGTTGCGTCACACGATGATCTCTCTTCTATGGCATTTACTTGTATTGAAGATCACTATTCTAGGAATAAGGAGTTATTTTCTCCAAAAATAACCCTAGCCAAACATTGAAAATGCATCAAGGATATCTTTTTATGCTTCATAAGTACATATGTTCTACTTCTAAATCATGTCTTGGAAGTGGTTGTTTTGCTGGAAATTATTCACCAGTTGGTTTCATACCAAAGTCTTTTTCACATTTTCAACATCCAATACATGAAAAAGATAATAGTTTAAAACAACATAAATATTTGAAATTTTGCAAGAATTGTCTGGCACACTTTGAATATGAATTTTGAAGTCAAGTGCATGATGCTGTATAGGATCAATTGTCATTTTGAATACCAAATGTTTCACAAGAAACTTCTCAACATGCTACCCTGCAGTAAGGATTAAATGACAATATTGCATCAACTATTTCCATAATAAAAGTGCACCTCGGCCATAAGACTAAACAACTACAAATTTTGTAGATCTAACAAGACCACACAATCAAATGTATTCCACAAGGCCAAGACTGTATGAAAAATGAAAAGGAGTTTGCAACCAAAAATACCTTAGGCAACTAATTCAGTTAGATACACCAAACCATCAGCAAAAAGGAAAACCAGCCTACTTGGCCCCAATATTTTCAACTGGGTCCTCTAATTCAACCAATAAAAAGGCCAAAACCATAGCATTGAGATACATTTCATTACACTGTTAATAACAATAAAATTTGACTCAGCCATAACCCTTTCCTTTTATTGTTGTGAAAAGCTTTATGCATTACTCTAATGTGGCTAGTCCATAGGCCAAGTAGACCACTGGGTAACAAATATGTTTCCTTTCACCTTTGAGTTTTCAAATTATGCCTACCAAATCTAAAACATTTAAGAGGGGGAACTAATACAACGTTAAAAAGAAAACCAGAGCACACATCTACAAATTACCTTCTTAGCTACTATCACACCATAATTAACTATTTTCGGAGAACCATGCTTGCTCTCCAAGACAACATTTTTCCCTTCGCCCCAAGGGTGACTCCAACAAGATCAGCAAGTTTGTTCACACTCCCTGCAAGACAAATTGACAATGCTTTCAGTAAGTGTGCAATTGAATGCCATACCATATGCCAAAAAAAACCTCCATGAAAAATTAAAATAACACATTAAAATCAAATATAAGTGGACAAGGAAAGATCCACCGCAGTGAAGTTTCACGTGCAGGTGACATTCCTTTAAACAATTTTTTTTGTCACTGAGACATCCTTGTTGAAGTACAACTCCTTTTCCATAGCTCTTGTATTAACTACCTTCTCTCTATCGCGTAATCTCAGAGTCCCTCTTATGCTTGAGTGATTAAAGGAAATGGGTGAAAAAACTGAAAGAGAAGACAATTGTCTGCCATAATTATCAAACATTGCACCCAACTTCTTCCCCTTTCCATTGTTACCCAATGAGGTAGATGTGGAAATTGTTGTCATACTGCCCAAAGCAGAAGCCATCTTCTCTTATGCTGAATATAGAATTACAAGATCTTCATATTAGTATGAACCTTAAAAAACATGACTCCCATTGCTAAAAACCACTTTTAAGTTGTAGCAGGCAAACTAAACAACTATCGCAACTTTTGGCAACTTCTGGAGCATTAAGAGAGAAACAACCAAAGAGAAATACAACCAAAATCCTCATTTTAATGAGACCAGACTATATATTTGCATTAAGATAATAGAAAGAAATCACGACTATATTAAGGCCAGCACAAAACAATCTTTAACTAGTGTCTCTCGCGGCCTTCAGGTTGCCATGCTAGAGGTTGCATATTTTTAATTTAAATTCTTGACCTCTCGTGCCCATATATGAATGCATCCAATGGGATATCTACATCAAATGCTCCTTTATATCCCCAAAAACAAATTCCCTACTACAAGAGCACCAGTATTGATGGATCACCCCACACCATCCCACCCATAGAAACGGTGAAAAAGGAAACCCGAGAAAACTTTTTAAATATCTCAAGATGACTATATGGGTGGTTCTTATGAATCAACCAACCATTCAGAACATGCTCATCAATCCAAACCATGAGTATTATGTGACAATATTCAAGCAGGCACTGAATCGGATTTCTGAATCTATGTTAGAGAAACCCTAAACTCTCACTGAAAATAGGTGAAATGTGGCACCACTCAGGGATTGACATGTGCCAATTGGTACAAGTGGTAGACAATTGGCATGCTCAAACAACGAGGTGATGTGGGAATGACATGAGGGAGAAAATATCAGAAAAGCCCCAAATCTGGAGAACTAAAGCTCATCACCAACCTGAGATTGACAACTTTACATGATGTAACCTATGAAATCGTAAATGGAGAAATCATAGTAACGATAAAGTAACCTATGTAACAATAAAGTCGGATTCATCCTGGGAGTGGTAATGGGAGAAATCATAGTGAACAACAGGAAACATGCAGAGTTGCTTACAATCGAATAGATGAAAAAACACATACAAAAAACCTAGATAATAATCATGAACAAGCTTAATATTGAATTATGAACTGTAAAGGAACTTACAAAATGTGACATTACGAACCTGGTCAAGCGCACAAGCAAAAATATCATGGACATGACCCTAGTTGACAAGTTGTATTTCTCATGATGCAAGAGGATTTGTATCTGCACTGCCAAGTCAATCAAAATCCATCATTATCTATACAATTAATACAAGTAATTGATGTAGTATTTTTTACTCTAAGATGCATTCTTATGATAATGTTAGAACATATGTTGAAAATGTCAAAAAATACCTGAATAAGCTCCTCTTCGTTTCAAGAAAAATTTATTGGAGTCACATGAACTTGGAACAAGCCTCCCACGATCTGAAAGAGTAGCAACTAAGTCAACAATGACTTTTTTGTTGCTACACTGGATCGAGGGAGGTTTTCTCCAAGATTAAATCGCTCCAATAAATTATTCTCTACTAAACAGGGCCAACCACGTGAAGGTGGAAGCTCTTATGGCCCCTATTTCTAAAGCTCCTAATTACATCATCAATATCATCATGCTCTGCTCCTATTTCGTGCCTTTCGACCCGCACCGCTGACCTAGTTGCGTAGTCACGATGTCTGGTCTCATCCAGTGACGGGGCATCGCCTACAAAAACAGATAATATTAAATTTTAATTGTCAGTTTTTAAATATCATTGAACTAGTTCGGTAATATTAATAAAAATAATTGCAATGAGATTATTTACCTGGTGCACCAGTTGTCGCCGCTGACCTAGTTGCGTAGTCACGATGTCTGGTCTCATCCAGTGACGGGGCATCGCCTAAAAAAACAGATAATATTAAATTTTAATTGTCAGTTTTTAAATATCATTGAACTAGTTCGATAATATTAATAAAAAAAATTGCAATGAGATTATTTACCTGGTGCACCAGTTGTCGCCGTTGGGACTGTTGCCCTGTCTTCCTCTCTGGTGGTAAGATCCTCAAGCGAAACATTCTCTGTCATTTAAACAAAAAACGTTATAAGGACAACCATCAAGGTATAATTAGAAAAAATTATAAGTGGAAATTAATTACCGTCACGGCCCTCACTGATAATAGCATTGTCGGCCTGGTCCCTACTACAATGATCAGGTTGCATGTGAGGATCATCTACATTTGGCTCTAAAACTGGGTTATTTGCATCGTCGGTAGTGTTGCTCCCCTGATTTAAACAAAGTTGTTAGACATCAAATTTATGGATGAAAAAAACATATTGAAAGGTTAATGTTTTACCTTATCAGGCATTCTAGATATTGGGACCTGCCCCAAGCTTATGTGACGTTCAACTACGTCTTGATAGCCGAAATGGAAAGTGATATTTTTATCTTAATCTGTAGTTTCTATTCCGAAGTCATCACCCTACATTACATATGATTGTGTATTTTTAATCATATTTGATAGGATTACAAAAACGTTGGAAGGCGATACAATTAATTATAAGATGTTTAGCTACTTAATTACAATTCTTGCGGCCAATTTCAAGTAGCCGCCCTGGCCTAGCTTGTGATGGCCCTTTTTTTTCAATCCTAGCTTTGGTTTCCTTTGAGGTGTCAGGCAACCTAGCATCAAAAGATTAAAGTCAGATATGACGTAGCACACTTTTATTTTAGACATAGAGAAAATTAAAGCTATTGAATTAAAGTTGTAATTTACCTTGCAGGTCCAGTCGGCATTTTTCCTTCTTTCTTTGCCCTTTTCTCTTTTCTGTCATGGATGAGTGCTCTCCACTCACTCTCTGGAACTGTGAGAGGACACTCATATCTAGGGTTAAATTGCAATTGCGTCCTATAGGTGTCCCTGGTATATTTCAAATATTTGCCGGCTACCCGAGCCACCGCTGTTCTGTCAAATGTGCCGACCCCAAAAATGGCTTCTAGATAATCTAGAAGTTCTTTTTTCAGGTTGGAATTCTGGGAATTCCACCCTGTACGTATGGTTGGGCCAAAAATTACCAACGCATGGCTCTCCAGAATCCTGTAGAACTCATTGTTTCCTACACAGAATAAAACCAAAAGAAAAAGAAGATATTATCATTAATTTAAAAATAAAATTCATGATAAATATGTTTTAGATAAAGTACATGAAATAGTTAAAATATTAAAATTTACCTGGGATTTGTACATGCTTTATAGGGACACCCTCATCGTTCACCAACAACGTGCCATTAATGGTCCCTGTGGAGCTGACACGTGTAGCTCCAGGAAACGCAATAATGTAGTTGGCCATATCAACCTCATCATTGCCAACACGTTCAACGGTTGGCTGGATCTCTGCTTGGGCAGGGTGTGTTTCTTGGCTAGCACCTAAAGGAGTAGAAGGTGTATGAGAGGGTTGTTGGGCAATCTCTTGCCCTTGTGTCCCACTACCACCAACACCGGGTTCAGCAAATGCCAAAAAACGCTACATACAAAAGAACTTTTTGTTAGTTTAGTCAATGTAAAAATTAAAAATCAAACTATCACAATTCATCTCATGTAGAACAAAAAAAATATCCTTTTGACTTTTTATTATTACTTGATATGTTTCTAGCTGGCTCATAAGTTGTTTTATCCTCTCTTCTGTTTCAGGTGTTTGAGGCACATCTATAAAAGTATTAAATTCTGACCTTGCATCTCGTGCCTTTTTTCGCAACAAGAACACTGGAGATAGGGATGAAGAAAGCTCTTCCTCAAAGAGGGAATCATCAGGCGTACCATGGCTAGGTGTCTGCATATTTGAACAAAATTAATATTCTTTCAATTATGTAAATAACTAAAATACCTGAAGATAGAGCAATGCTGGCACTTTACATGTTCTTCCGCTGGCCTCTTTCCGCGATCATCCCGTCTCGGGGTTGTTCTTGTACTGCCCTGATCAGTCTGCCACATTGCAATAAAATTATAAATGTAAAAACTTGAAAACAATATCTAACTTGAAAACACAAAATGAAAACTGAAATAATTTCTAATAAGACAACGGAAGACAGAGTTAGAGTTTCAAATATGCCTTGCATTGAATTCAGTCCTGGAAACATGTCATTGCACATTAAGGCACCCAAACAAGAGACGAGTTGACAATGAAGACCTTATTGAATATATTGTTGGAGAAACTTCTAGTAAACTTGTTGTAAAGACCTTGAGGACATTTTTGGAGCAACATTGTTGAAGCTGATGGTATAGCATTGTTGGAGACGATCTTGAAGGGCCTTGAAGTGAAGCTTTTGGAGCAACTATTGAAAAATCCTTAGAGCATTTAAGTAAGGCACTTTCTATATTCCATCACCTTTTTCCTTTCAATATCCTTTAAACGATTTTATTGATATTTAATGTTTGAAATCACGTTATAATTCCTTGATTATATGTGTTTGGGGACT
Source organism: Pinus albicaulis (assembly GCA_034641835.2). NCBI lineage: Eukaryota > Viridiplantae > Streptophyta > Pinopsida > Pinales > Pinaceae > Pinus > Pinus albicaulis. Next base: position 7,938 of record JAXQQM020058241.1, read on the forward strand.
TTCCCTTTGAAATTACCCAAAAATACCCTAGCAATTTTATCTTCAGGAAGCATGTGTGACCCTATTGTTCAATATTTTGATTGATAATAGTAAACATAGAGAGTTAGGGGGCTCTTGACTTGGTTTGGTTGGGCCATTAGATCCCTAACATCTACTAGGGAGAACCCCCCTTGAGTTGGAGGAGAGCTAGCCGGAAGTGAAAAGAGGTTGGTGAGGTGACAATGGGGCTATTGAATTACACATGGTATCACACTTTAGCTTTAGGACTTTATCTTGAGAAGTGCGAGATTTTGCTATATCAATTCTCAAATTGTTTACAACACTATTGTTAATAACTAATAAGAAGTGATGTTGAGGGCTTTTTGGGTATAAGAAACAATACCATTTAAAAACTAGGGTTCTCAGTCCTTGGCATTCCTTCACCTGGGCCTAGGGGCACACTAGAATAATTTCACACTAAACCATGCAAACTTAAAAGTAACTTAACACATCCATAAAGTAATAATAATCATAATTCATAATTTCCTATTGTACGATATGATGCAAATTATTCAAACATGAAGCAATGAAGACATGAAATGTCTGAATTTCAAGATTGATGAACCAATACAAGAAGTTAGAAACTACAACTTTGATTCAATACTATGTGTCCTAACTCCAGGAAGGAATCTAGTTTGTAGTACAGAACATGCATCGTGTATTATCAATTCTTAATTGACAACAACTAAAGGTCATATACCTCATCAATTTCTTCCCATTTTGTGTTTTTATGTTATATTCCTTATAAAAGTGTCAAATTTATCTCAAAGTAATCAACCACTGAATAAAATAAAAAATAGTTGAGATATGATTGAGAAATGGTCATTTATTTCTTGAAAGGATCTTCACAATTTCTTTGGTTGTTTTTCATCTCAAGAAACAAGAAATGACCTAAGAAACTATCGTGATGTAATATAAGAAACAAAAACGGTGCAATGGCCATTTTCAAAGCCAATTGATGTCCATTGAGGACATGGCATTTATTTGGTTCCTATTTCATAGGAGTTTCGGGTAGAAATGGAACTTTTTTGTACCATTTCCAGTAGTAAAAAGGGAAAACATTCTTTTTCCATGGGAAATAATTTACCTTTCCTTTTTCAAGATAATCTAAATCACAAAAAATATGAACTATAGTGCACACATTCTTGGATAATGTGAAAGTGGAAAAGGAATACCCTACACAAGTGATGCACACATGTACATTTGAACACTAATAGATTTTTGTAGTTGAAATGCAATGCTTGTTTTCATTTAAATTTAGGGTTTTTGAAGCAAGGAGAAATAATGGCTACCAAATTAATAAGCGTTTCTTTGGGAAAAATTTAAATCTTGTATTGGGTGATGAAGATAATAGAGGGTATTGAATCTTGATTCTTGAAATCTAGAGAGAACCCTACAGCCTAACACAATCTAATGGAATTGACCAAAAAAACCCAAATAGAGTCAACCCTACTATAAGAGGAAGGGCCTGCAGTAAGAACTTACCATTTTGCAAGAGCTGAGGGCAAATGTTGTTCTGCAAGATCTGAGGGTGAATGCTGTTTTGCAAGAGCTGAGGGCGAATGTTGTTCTACAAGAGCTGAGGGCGAATGCAGGGTGAATGATGTTTTGCAAGAGCTCAGGGAGAATTATGTTCTGCAAGAGTTCAGGGTGAATGTTGAGGGCGAATGTTGTTCTGCAAGAGCTGAGGGCGAATGCTGAGGGAGAATGTTGTTCTGCAAGAACGGAGGGCAAATGCGCGCGTGATATCAAACGTTAATGTAGCACACATGTACATTTGAACACTAATAGATTTTTGTAGTTTAAATGCAATGCTTGTTTTCATTTAAATGTAGGATTTTTAAAGCAGGGAGAAATAATGGTTGCCAAATTAATAAGCGTTTCTTTTGGAAAAATTTAAATCTTGTATTGGGTGATGAAGATAATAGAGGGTATTGAATCTTGATTCTTGACATCTAGATATAACCCTACAGCCTAACACAATCCAATGGAATTGACCAAAAAAACCCAAATAGAGTCAACCCTACTATAGGAGGAAGGGCCTGCAGTAACAACTTACCATTTTGCAAGAGCTGAGGGCGAATGTTGTTCTGCAAGAGCTGAGGGCGAACGCTGAGGGCGAATGTTGAGGGAAAATGTTATTCTGCAAGAGCTGAGGGCGAATGCTGAGGGCGAATGCTGTTCTGCAAGAGCGGAGGGCGAATGCGCGTGTGATATCAGACGTTAATGTGGCTATTACAACAAATACGAAACAATAAAATCATTTTTATGTAGCGCGCATATAAGTTTCGTATTTTTATTTAGCGCTCATATAAGTGTCGCTATACCGATGATGGAAAAGGTGTCGCTATTGCGACGAAGGCCTCCAAACGTCGCAATTGCGACACTTAGACATTGTGTCGCACTTGTGACGTTTGGAGGCAGTCGTGGCAATAGCGACGCTTTGGGCCATAGTGTCGCAATTGCGACGTCTTCCTCCAAACGTCGCAATTGCAACACTTTTCTAAGTGTCGGTATTGCGACACTTTTCTATAAACATCGGTATAGCGACAGTTTCGAGCAGGATGGAAAAAATTTGGGGAAATTTCTGACATTTGGTCAAAAGCGTCGGAACCAAGTGTCAGAATTTCCGCCAAATGTAGTAGTGCATCGCACATTATTGTTTGGAC
>JAXQQM020067402.1:0-71508 GCA_034641835.2 Pinus albicaulis
AAAGGTGTGTATTTTTTTCAGATTGCACAAGTCTTGTTTGAATAATCAAGTTAAATTGATCCCAAGGGCATATTGTAGAATAGATATCAGTAAAATGGCCCCTAAAAAAAATTCAACACCCATTAAGCCTTCATAAGGCTCTACTATGACTCATGAAGATGAAGAATGGCAACATGACATATCAAAATTACAAGAGCAAATTTCGCTCTCGCAAAGAACAACAAAAAATGAAATGGAAGTTTTGAAGAAAGGCGTGGAAACTAAGATGGATGTTTTGAAGAAAGGCATGGAAGCTAAGATGATTGGTTTGGAAGCTAGCAAGATGGATTAGCTGGAAGTCGGCATGGAAGCTACGATGGATGACATGAAAGACAACATGGAAAGCATGAAGAATGATCTCAAAGCAGACATCGAAGGTTTGACAAAGTTGATACAAGAAAGGTTTCCTAATGGTGAAAAGATAGTAGAAGAACCTCTTGATGAGAACAAAATAAATGTTAATCGTGATTTCATAAACTATAATGTTGGCGGGAAGAACCACCATATTCCAAAAATGGATATGAGGAAGTTTGATGGAAAGGATCCTGTAACATAGATACTACAGATGGAGAAATATTTTGATCTCAATAATGTGAAAAAAAGGTACGCATTTCAACTTTACATTTAGAACAAAATACATTTGTATGGTATCGATGGCTTTGCTCCCGTAAAAAAATTGTCACTTGGTCAATTTCTACGGAGGAAATGATAGCACATTATGAGGATACAAAGAGCAACAACTTCTTTAGCCAATTGATAAATCTCAAACAAAAGGGTTTAGTGGGGCAGCACATTGAGGACTTCCAAAAATTGAATATAAGGGTAACTGATATTCTAGAGGAACACAGGATTGATCTCTTCATAGGCACTTTAAAGGATAACATCCAACATTAAGTTCGCGTTCTGGAACCTGATTCATTGGAGAAGGCATTCAGGTTGGCAAGAAAATTTGAATGTAAAGTTATGGCGACAAGGAAGCCTACCACTCAATTCTATAAAGAAGGAAGTGTTGCTACGCCTAGATTTCCACAACCTACAAGGTTGACACCACAACAATTGGAAGAAAAAAGAGCAAAAAGGGCTTTGCTACAGTTGTGATAGCAAATACACTAAAGGTCATAAGTGTGCTGAGAAGAAATTATTTTACATAGATTGTGAAGAGGAAGAAGAAAATAAACAAGAAGAGGATATACACCAGGAACCAGCCCTAGAAGAGGAAGAAATGAATCCGACCATATCGTGTAATGCACTGGCAGGAATTACCACTCCTCAAACTCTCAAAATAGAAGGACAAATCAAGAAGAAAAAGGTAATAGTGTTGATTGATTCAGGTAGCACCCATAATTTTATTCATTGTAAGGTAGCCAAGGAATTAAATTGTTTCCTATACCCAGCACCAGAATGTCAAGTGATGGTTGCAAATGGAGGAACTATAAATTGCTCTGGAAAATGCCATAATATCAAGCTAACCATGGGGGAATATGTATTGACTCGTCCAATGCTTTCCATTCCTATGGGAGGTGCTGATGTTGTACTAGGAGTACAATGGTTACAATCTTTGGGGACGGTAGCTTTTAATTTTTCAAGAACTTTTCTTGAAATTTTTTTCAGAAGGAAAGGAAGTCGAATTACGGGGTATTGAAGGGAAGCCGGGAAGGATAATAAGCTCTAATGTCATGACAAAGCTTCTAAAGAAAGAACAAAGAGGTGTAATTGCACAATTATGCTCACTAGAAGTCCCGACATCAAAATCATCTATTTCTGCAGATCTCCAACAAGTCTTGGACAATCATTCCAAGGTGTTTGAAACTCCCAAAGGACTCCCACCTATTCGTGATCATGATCATGCTATTCATTTGATTCCAGGAAGTGTTCCTCCAAACATCGAGCCTTATAGATATCCTTACTTCCAAAAGAGCGAAATTGAACGTATGATTGCAGAAATGTTATAGGTGAGTATAATTCAACCTAGTCAAAGTTCTTTCTCTACTCCTGTAGTATTGGTACACAAGAAGGATGGATCATAGCGAATGTGTCCGGATTATAGGGAGCTCAATAAGCTCACCATTAAAGACAAATTTCCCATTCCTGTGATTGATGAATTATTGGATGAATTACATGGAGCAATTTATTTTACCCAGTTGGATCTTCGTTCAGGATATCATCAAATTAGAATGAAGACTGAAGATATTCCAAAAACAGCATTTCGAACTCATGAGGGTCATTATGAATTTTTGGTCATGCCTTTTGGTCTTACCAATACACCTTCTACATTTCAAGGGTTGATGAATTCCATTTTCAAACCCTTCCTTAGAAAATTTGTGCTAGTATTTTTTGATGATATACTAATCTACAGCAGGTCTTGGAAGGATCATGTTGAACATGTTGACAGGGTGCTCAAACTATTGCGGGAGAAACAATTATATGCAAAAGCATCCAAATGTTTCTTTGGAGTACAAGAGGTGGAATATCTGGGTCATATTATATCTCACGAGGGTGTTAAAGTAGACCCTAACAAAATTAAAGCCATTAAGGAATGGAGAGTCCCCACGACCATAAAGTAGTTGCGAGGATTTCTCGGGTTAACAGGGTATTATCGCAAGTTTGTTAAGAATTATGGGAGAATAGCAGCACCTCTAACAACATTATTGAAGAAAGATGCATTTTCATGGACTCCTGAAGCAACTAAGGCCTTTGAACGTCTTAAAGAGGCAATGTGCCTAGCACCCGTCTTAGCTACACCAGACTTCACAAAAACCTTTATTGTGGAATGTGATGCCTCAGGAAATGGAATTGGTGCAGTTTTAATGCAGGAAGGAAGACCCATTTCTTTTGAAAGTCGTCCAATCAAAGGAAAGTATTTACAGAAACCTATTTGTGAGAAGGAAATGTTAGCAATACTGCATGCACTAAAGAAATGGCGAACTTACCTAATGGGAAGACACTTCAAGGTAAAAACTGATCATGATAGTCTTAAACACTTTGGAACAAAGACTATCTTCAAAAGAGCAGCAAAAATGGGTCACAAAGATGTTGGGTTATGACTTTGAAATAATCTACAAAAAAGGAAAGCTTAATGTTGTTGCAGATGCACTCTCAAGAAAGAATGAAGAGTTGGAAGCATTGCTTTGTGCCATTTCTATTATCCAACCAGATTGGATAACCGAAGCAAGAGATGAATGGAAGAAGGACAAAGATATATGGACACTCATTCAAAAGTTGCAGCAAGATCCTAGTACATCTGATACATTTAGTTGGAAAAATGATTCCTTATGGTACAAAGATCGCTTATATCTTTGTAAGGATTCCCAACTAAAACAAAAGATTCTTCTGGAATTGCACACTTCTCCTTTAGGAGGACACTCGGGATTTTTAAAAACTTACCACAGGGTGAAGAAAGATTTTTTTTGGGATGGCCTTCAATCTGATATTCAAAAGTTTGTGGCGGAATGTTTGGTTTGCCAGCAGAATAAAGTGGAAACAATTAAGACCCCGGGACTTCTACAACCTTTATCCATTCCAAGTCAACGTTGGGAGGAGATTTCAATGGATTTTATCACAGGTTTACCTAAGTCCGAAGGAAAGGATGTCATCATGGTGGTAGTTGATAGACTTACCAAGTATGCACACTTTTGTGCATTATCTCATCCATTTAAAGCAAGTACAGTTGCTACTACATTTATGGACAGAATTCAAAAGCTACATGGAAGCCCAAGGGTTATTGTGAGCGACAGAGATCCCATTTTTACTGGAAATTTTTGGACGGAGTTATTTTCTTGTTGGGTACTCAATTAGCTCATAGCTCATCTTATCATCCTCAATCTGATGGTCAAACTGAGATAGTAAATAAATGTTTGGAAGGATATCTTGGTTGTTTTGTATCTGATAAACAAACACAATGGGTCAAGTGGTTACCTCTTGCTGAATGGTGGTATAACACTTCCTTCCATACTGCAGCAAAAATGACCCCACTTATGGCACTTTATGGATATCATCCACCATCCATCACATCATCTTTAAGGGAAAATTTGAAGGTTCAAGCAGTGGAAGATCACATCGAGCATCAGCAAGAAGTTCTCCAACTCTTAAAGGATAACCTGAATTTGGCACAAAATCGAATGAAAAAACAGGCAGATCAACATCGCAGTGAGAGAAGTTTTGATGTAGGAGTTTGGGTATTTTTACGGCTACAACCATATAAACAAATGTCCCTCAAGCAAGCTAAGAAGGATAATAAATTATCGCCAAAATACTATGGTCCTTACAAGGTGTTGCAAAAGATTGGCACTATGGCATACAAATTGGAGCTTCCTGCTTCTTCGTGAGTACATCCAGTTTTCCATGTTTCATGCTTAAAGAAGGTTATAGGTGAAAATCTTCCAGTTCAAACAATATTGCTAGAACTTGATGAGGAAGGAAATATCATATTGGAACCTGAAGCGGTCACGGAAACAAGAACTCGACAACTACGGAATCGATCAATTTCAGAGTATCTCATCAAGTGGAAGAACTTACCCACTGAAGATTCTACATGGGAGGATGAGAATTTTATACGAAAGCACCCAGAGCTACTCAAGCGTTGAGGACAACACTTTTTTTGAAGGAGAGGGGCATGTTAGGTCCCTATATTACTAGTATAGTCCCTTATTGTTGTTAGTGTAACCCCCTTATTGTTATTATTGTACCATTGTAACCCCCATTTTTTTATTATTGTGCCCTTAAATTATTATTGTTAGGTCGGCTAGGATTACATTGTGGCCCACTAGGATTACATTATGGCCCCATGGACTCCTATATATAGAAAGGAGGTTTTGTAAATTGTATCATCCAAGAATTATTCATTTATGTAATGTATTGGAAGTTGCCCCCTCGAAGTGGTTCTCAACCGTTCATATATCTTTTTATTCTATTTTTTAGGTGGATTTTATTATAATTTTTCCATATAAATGTTTTTGGCATATTGGGATCAAAAGACGTAGAACTATCAATTGGAAATGACGTTGAAACAATAAAAGGACTTGAAAATTGCATTCAATTAAAACAAAGTTGTCCACAGAAATGTGTTTGCATTGGATAAAAGAAAATATTCTTGTTTTTGTGATGTTTGCATAGACAACACAAAATCCAATGACGTTTGTGAAAACAACATGTATGTAAAAAAATGGAAACATACAGAGCTAAATACCAAGGGAAAAATGTTTGTTGCAATGTTTGAAGAAATGCAATCAGAGGAAACTACAATATCATCCGATGGTGATCGAGTTTATAATCTTTATAGAGAAGGTAACATTTGAATTGCTTTCTAATGATTTAAAGATCTAGAAATAAATTTAAATATGTATACTTTTTTTAAGTTTGTTTTATTGTGCAGGAGATGTTTTTGTTGTAATCGCACCTATTGACAATGATGAAAATGTTAAGTATTATTTGATGCGTTGCACTGAACGAAAAATGAAATTATTAGAAAAGTATAATGATCACGGATTTCAATATGACTGAGGATCTATTATACTGAAAGGTTATTTTTTCAGACAAACTAATCAAAGTGGGGACTTTGTTTACTTTTAAGAGTATGAATCTGGTTCCATAAGTTGTCAATATAGTCACTTGGTGTGTGCAGCATACATAAAGTTGATAGAGGTTCAATCAAAGAGAAAAATGAAAATTAAGAAATGGAAAATGTCAAAATCCAATCATGAACAGATTATTGAAGATGGCATTCCATTGGAATTTTTTTGATTGAATTGCCCAATAATTTAATCTCTTTGAATTAAATGTGTTTTAGAAATTCTAGTACACTCACTAAAAATTGAGCTGCTTATGTTATTTGTGCAAGTGTTTTCACATGTACAAATTGTTTTGGTACATGTGCATGTGCTCTAGTATCAACTGAAAGTATCAAGGATATACATGTGCATTGATGAAAAATGTTACATGTATCAAGGATATATATATATATATATATATATATATATATATATATATATATATATATATATATATATATATATATATATATATATATATTCTAGAATGCAATTAATTGTTCAAGTAGTTTTATTATGTGCATTGATGAAAAATGTTACTTACGTATTAGATATATATGTTCTAGAATGAAATTAATTGTTCAAGTAGTTTTACTATGTGTATTGATGAAAAATGATTTAAATGTACTCAATATATATGTTCTAGAATGCAATTATAACTAAAAGTAGTTTTTCTATGTGCATTGATGAAAAATCGTATTGGATATATACACGAACTGAATGTGCACAATTTTTCTTGTTATCTTTTCTGGTAAAAAGTATCTGTGCAATGTAAATAAATCATCCACAGTATAATTTTTTACGAATATTCCTTTCACACAAGAGACTCAGAGCACTTTTCCAACTTTTGGTGGGATTTGACCCACATCTCTATTCCTGATTGAAAATCTAGTACAAAATTTCATCAATTTACCAAATTATAAATAAACAAGGCTACCTATTTGAGTGCATTAATGACATTGACCGAAATTCAACAAACATATATGTACTTCTTATATTTCCAATCAAAATTAAAGGGATATATATACACACACACATTTATTGCAAATGCATGAGAGAAATGACATAAGATCATGAGGTAAATGACATGTGCAGTGTTTATCTTAAAGTTTGGCTTAAAAAGTTTATGGTAGAGTTCACATCTAAAATTAATGGGAGGAAGCCTTTAGTTTGTGGGAGAAATGACACATGTACACAGTTTGCCTTAAAGTGGTTGTGTTTTATGGATATTAGAGGAAGCCTTTAGTTTGTGGGAGAAATGACACATGTACACAGTTTACCTTAAAGTGGTTGTGTTTTATGGATATTAAATTCAATAACTTCTATTTAGATCCATTACACGGATTGACTTTAGGGGAATTTACTAGATATATCACCTTTCATAAAAGATGAGATCCAAAGGCTACTTGGCCCTTTACAGACTCTGCCTATAGAACTTGTAGAAGTAAACACTAGACCTATCCCAATTTTACCGTGTGAAGGGTGTAGAGGATCCGTGAATCACTCAAGGTTGTATTATTAAACCTTTGGTTTAATTATCTTCAACCTTTGGTTGTAGATCCTTCAACCTTTGGTTGTACTTTGAAGGTCCTTGCCCTTCATCCTTCAACCGGAGGTTGTAGATCCTTCAAAGCCTCTTGTTAGAGAATCATTTGAATATGTGAGAAACAAATTAGGAATAGTTCTTGTAAATTACCTTGTTAGAGAACCATTTGAACATGTGAGAAACAAATTAGGGATAGTTTTTGTAAATTATTGTCACTTATTTGACTTCAAAAAAAGAGCCTATGAAATTGAGTAAAATATCTATGTGGTAGAGTACACAATATCTAAGGGTGAGAATACAATATATTTGACTTCAAAATAAGAGCCTATGAAATTGAGTGAAATATCTATGTGGGAAGGAATAGAAAGAGTAACAAAAAGCATATGATTGTGTCAATAATTTGAAGTAGTCAAGAAAGATAACAAAGGACTATTAAAATTGAGTGCAATATCTATATGATCAAGTGTCAATAATTTGAAGTAGTCAAGAAAGATAACAAAGGACCATCAAAATTGAGTGCAATATCTATATGATATATATATGATCAAGTGTCAATAATTTTAAGTAAAGAAAGATAACAAAGGACCATCAAAATTGTGTGCAATATCTATATGATTTTGTCAATAATTTGAGAATTTTAAGTAGTCAAGAAAGATAACAAAGGACCATCAAAATTGAGTGCAATATCTATGTGGGAGAGTACATAATATCTAAGGGGGAGAGTATAATATATTTGACTTCAAAAGAAGAGCCTATGAAATTAAGTGCAATTTATCTATGTGAGAGAGTACACAATATCTAAGGGGGAGAATAGATATAAGGAAGGAATAGAAAGAGTAACAAAAAGCATATGATTGTGTCAATAATTTGAAGTAGTCAAGAAAGATAACAAAGGACCATCAAAATTGAGTGAAATATCTATATGATATCTATATTCAATCAAGTGTCAATAATTTGAAGTAAAGAAAGATAACAAAGGACAATCAAAATTGAGTGAAATATCTATATGATTGTGGACCAATAATTTGATAATTTGAAGTAGTCAAGAAAGATAACAAAGGACCATCATCAAATTCAAATTGAAAGATCAAATAGTCTTCTTCATAAAGAATAAGCATTAACTAGGTTCATCATTTAAAGGGTTAATTTTTTAATGAAAAAATTTATGAATAATATGGAATGAATCATTTTACATTATGATAAACATTGTATTTAAATGACATTTGATCTATGAATAAAAAATAAAATGGGATCATCTCTTAATATATATATGTGTGTGTGTGTGTAAGAGAAATAAACAGCAAAGGTAATTCCACCAAGCCTAAAGGAGCATGTCCTAATACATTAAATTATGTTTGGTTTCTAGAAGAATTAATCATGAAAGCAAAGGTAATTCCCCCAAGCCTAAAGGAGCATGTCCTAATACATTATTATGTTTTGGTTTCTAGAAGCATTAATCATGAATTTTATTTGAGATCCACATTTCCATCATGCTATTTGCAAGTTCACATTTCCATCATGATATTTGCAAGTTCTATATGAATATATGTAGTCTAATAACTAATTATTTCACATTTCCATCATGCTATTTGCAAGTTCTATATGAAGATATGTAGTCTAATAACTGATTAGCAAGTTGTGATGTCCTAATACATTATTATGTGTGGCTTCCATCATACTATTTGCAAGTTCTATATGAGGATATGTAGTCTAATAACTATATAGTATAGGCCATATAACATATAATGACCTTTGACAGTATGAGAAAAGAGTCAAAAAACAGAGAGGCCTCCCAGCAGAGTTCCACTTGTTCATCAAGGTAAGCAACATGATATCAGAAGTGAAACAAGGACACCACTAAACATATGTGAATTTAGATATTAAATTGACATTTATTGCAAATTACATGTGCATGGTTTATCTTAAAGTTTGACTTAAAAATTTTATGGTAGAATTCACATCTGAAATTAATGGAGGAAGCCTTTAGTTTGTCGGAGAAATGACGTGCATGTAAAATTTTTACCTTAAAGTGGTTTTGTTTTATGGATATTAAAATGAAGAACTTCTATTTAGATATATTCCAGATATTGACTGTAGGGGAATTTACTAGATATGTCACCTTCCATAAAAGATGAGATCCAGAGGCTACGTGGCCCTTTACAGAATCTGCCTATAAAACTTGTAGAAGTTGAGAAATTTACATTTACAAATTTACTTATGAGAAATTTACATCGACAACATATAGAGATTCAACTAGGCTTGTGAAAAGTACAAGTGGACAATGTATAATTCTACTTAGAAGAGTCTTTGGTTTAATGGTTAAGCAAGAAAGAGTCGTTACTTTGTTTATCTAGAGTAGAAGTGGAATACATAGTAGTTACTTATTTTTTAGTTTTTTGGATGAAATGGGATCTAAAAAATATTAAGGTAAATGCATATGATTGTGTCAATAATTTCAAGTAGTCAAGAAATAACAAAGCACCATCAAAATTGAGTACAATATCTATATGATCAAGTGTCAATAATTTGAAGTAGTCAAGAAAGATAACAAAGGACCATCATCGTATTCAAATTGAAAGATCAAGTAGTATTCTTCATGAAGAAGAAGCATTAACTAGGTTCATCATTTAAAGGGTTCATTTTTTAATGAAATTTTTTTATAAATAATATGGAATGAATCATTGTACATTATGATAAATCTTGTATTTAAATGACATTTGATCTATGAATAAAATTTAATAAAATGGGATCATATCTTCATATATGTGTGTGTGTGTGTGTGTGTGTGTGTGTGTGTGTGTAAGAGAGAATAAAAATCAAAGGTAATATGTGCGAGCATAAAGATGTTAAATTCTTAGTTAAAAATCAAAATTTTAAAGTTGAAATTACTAAAAAGTTTTCTCTGGATCACAAATCACTCTACCATAACAATGAGACAAAGCAAACCATAACCCACTTATAATAGAGGGATAAAGGGACTCATGTCACCTACTCCAAACCTAAAGACATAATAATGAAAAAGAACATAAGGATGAAAAAACAATACACTTGTCATAATTTTCAAGCAAACCATAACCCACTTATAATAGAGGTATAAAGGGACTCGTGTCACCTACTCCAAACCTAAAGACATAATAATGAAAAATAACATAAGGATGAAAAAAATATATACTTGTCATAATTGTCATAAACTTATATCTAGTTTAATATTTCTAGCTACATGGTACACAATAACACATGGTACAAAATAACACATTGATTAGTTCAGGTTATATCAAGGTTAACATGGATAACTTAGAAGGTATAATTTTAGGTTGATTAGTTCAGGTTATATTAAGGTATATCTATTAAATATGTTATAAAAAATATGTGTGAGCATAAAGATGTTAAATTCTTAGTTAAAAATAAAAATTTTGAAGTTGAAATTACTAAAAAGTTTGCTCTGAATCACAAATCACTATACCACAACAATGAGACAAAGAAAACCATAACCCACTTATAATAGATGGATAAAGGGACTCGTCTCACCTACTCCAAACCTAAAGACATAATAATGAAAAAGAACATAAGGATGAAAAAACAATACACTTGCCATAATTGTCAAGCAAACCATAACCCACTTATAATGGAGGGATAAAGGGACTCGTGTCACCTACTCCAAACCTAAAGACATAACAATGAAAAAGAACATAAGGATGAAAAAACAATACACTTGTCATAATTGTCAAGCAAACCATAAGCCACTTATAATAAAGGGATAAAGGGACTCGTGTCACCTACTCCAAACCTAAAGACATAATAATGAAAAAGAACATAAGGATGGAAAAACAATACACTTGTCATAATTGTCATAAAATTATATCTAGTTTAATATTTCTAGCTACATGGTACACAATAACACATGGTACAAAATAACACATTGATTAGTTCAGGTTATATTAAGGTATATCTATTACATATGTTATAAAAAATATGTGTGAGCATAAAGATGTTAACTTCTTAGTTAAAAATCAAAATTTTAAAGTTGAAATTACTAAAAAGTTTGCTCTGGATCACAAATCACTATACCATAACAATGAGACAAAGCAAACCATAACCCACTTATAATAGACAGATAAAGGGACTCGTCTCACCTACTCCAAACCTAAAGACATAATAATGAAAAAGAACATAAGGATTAAAAAACAATACACTTGTCATAATTGTCAAGCAAACCATAACCCACTCATAATAGAGGGATAAAGGGACTCGTGTCACCTACTCCAAACCTAAAGACATAATAATGAAAAAGAACACAAGGATGAAAAAACCATACACTTGTCATAATTGTCAAGCAAACCATAACCCACTTATAATAGAGGGATAAAGGGACTTGTGTCACCTACTCCAAACCTAAAGACATAATAATGAAAAATAACACAAGGATGAAAAAACAATACACTTGTCATAATTGTCATAAACTTATATCTAGTTTAATATTTCTAGCTACATGTTACACAATAACACATGGTACAAAGTAACACATTGATTAGTTCAGGTTATATTAAGGTTAACATGGCTAACTTAGAAGGTATAAGTTCAAGTTTATTAGTTCAGGTTATATTAAGGTATATCATAAGGTATAAGATCACATATTTCATGGCTAACTCGGCCAAGCAATTTTGTTTCAACATTGTAGCAATAGAATTCAATATTTTTAACGATGTCAATATTCAATATGGAAATAATACTCATACAATTGAAAAGAGCTACCCAATATGACCTATTTCACTGTACATTAATAAACATATATTCATATATTATTGTGTGTTGTATGTATTTCACAAAGAAATTTTGTAGATCAATATTTCCAATGAACTTTCCACCCATCAAAGGTTCTCTTTATTTCCCAACACTTCTTAATAGGAGAAAATAATAACAGAAGGGTTCATATATGATTACCTGGCATGTCAAATTACCAAAATTGGGCTGTGTTACATTGCAAGTAATTAACAACACAACTGGGAGCAAGGGAGTGGACTCTCTCACTCTAACAATAGGGATGAGTTTAATAAAAACATGGGCTACAAAATTCTTATACTGAAAAATCAAAATCAAATAAAACTCTTACATTCAAAATCAAAATTATTACAGAAACATTGGGGCACAAAGTTTTACTCCGTTTCTATATGGTTTTTGGCCCTTCCCTAGTTTGGTTGGTTCAGTCTCATATATTAGTTGGTTAGTCTCATGTAGTCCATATCAGTTTGAAAAGAATAGTGCCGGAAGATGGGTTCTGGAGATCAAGGATATCTTCTTTTCATAAGTAGATTTACTGCGGGTATGGAAGGAAGGCGCAGCTGTACCTCCATTCATAGATTGACCCACCTAATAAGGAAGGCATCGAGGGACCCGCTCACCATGCGGTGGGGTAGGGAGTAGATAGCCATAATGATGGGAGTTGTTAGCTAGGTTTTGGGCCCTTCAAAACTGGTTTGGCCAACCAGGAGGCTAAAGGAAGTGATCCGCCTATATTTTTCACTTTGACCGAAATTTCACCTGCCTAATAAACATTGGGGCACAAAAATCTACTACAAAAAATTCAGACAAAGAATAAGCTGGGCTGCAAAAATCTGCATTCTGCTAATTTGATCTCATTCAAGTTTGTGTATTGAACACAGAACACATTGCATTACATAACACATTACAGAACACATTGTATTACGAATTTTTCCCTTGTGAAAAACAAAGGAGGAGTAGGACAAATACCTTGTAATTTTCTCGCTTGAAGTCGCCGCAGACCAACAACGCGGACGGAAGCAACCCCAGACCAGCAGCAGCATAGGCAGAAAAACGCGCGAACAAATAGACACAGAAAAATTTTGTAAACAAATAAACTTCGCGGGTGATATATTTATAGGAACTAGTTCGACCGAACTATTTTAAGAGTAAAAGTTCGGCAGAATTCAAAGTTCAGCCGAAATTTTGTTGCCGGTTTTCCCATCTCCGACAAAAATTCTGTTTTCCCACACCGTTAGTGTGCCATAAATCTAAACGGAAGCACGAGTTCGACCGAACTTTCTCAAAAATTTCGGCCGAACTATCAAATAGTTTGGCTGAACTTTATAAAAGTTTCGGCCGAACTATTGCCGAAAAAAAATTTCCGCCCCGGATTCTCACAAAAGTGTAACCCATCTTCACATATCTGCCCGTTTATTAATATAAAGGTTAAACCATGGTCAAGTGTGGTCCAATGTCGCATTGTGACAAAGATTGTCTCCATATGAAAATAGACCATGGTCAAGCATGGCCAAACATGTTTATTTAAGGGTTTATAATGTTTATCTTAGGGTTTATATTATTTCCTTCAGTTGAATTTTATTCGCTAGGGTTTATAATCCATTGGGTTTTTATTATTATTTCCTTGTGTTTATTATTCTCGTTGCTTTAAAATATCAATCATGTTGAATTGTGGTCAATCATGGTCATGCATGATGAATGAAGGTCAATATTCATTATTCGTGGTCAATCTTGGCCAACGATGGTCAACCAATTGTAACCATGTTGCGTGAAATCAATCATGGTCAACCATGTTGTGTGAAACCAATCATTGTCAACCATGCTCCAACATTGCAAGGTAAAAAATATATTTTCAATATGAAAAAAAACCTTGGTCAACCACAGTCCAACATCACATTGTGACAAATATTATGTCGATACGACAATCAATAATTGTCAAACATGAAATCAACCATGGGAAACCATGTTAACCATGTTTATTTTAGGGTTTCTAATATTTATCTTTGGGTATTTATAAATTGGATTTATAATATTCATCCCTTGGGATTAATAATATTTCCTTGGGTTCATATTCCCTTTGGGGTTTTAATCCTCAAGGGACTTTAGAGTCAACCATAGTAAATCATGTTTATTTTAGTAAACCATGTTTATTTTAGGGTTTATATTCCTTGGGTTTATAATGTTACTCCCTTGGTTTTAATATTAGTCCTTTAGGTTTATAAAAATTGGTAGTTTAGAATTAATCCCTTGAGTTTATTATTCATTTGGCTTTATAATATCAATCCCCTGGGTTTATTAATCTAAGGGTTCATATTCCTAGGGTATAATATTATTCATAGGGTTTAAAATATTAATCCTAGGAATTAACATAAATACCTTGGGTTTATAATCATGGTAAAAAATGGTCGACCATGGTCCAATGTCACATTGTGACAAATATTGTCTCAATATGAATATCAGCAATGGTCTACCATTGTCCACCATGCTCCCATGGTGCATTGTGACAAAGATTGTCTCAATATGAAAATCAGCCATACTAAACCATGACCAACCATGTTTATTTTAGGGTTTAAAATATTTATCGTATGGTTTATATACCTTGGGTTTATAATATTTATCCCTTGGGTTTTTAGTGTTAATCTCTTTATTTAATTATTCCCTTTGGTTTATAATATCAATCCCTTAGGTTTATTAATCTAAGGGTTCTTATTCCTCGGGTTTAACATTATTCATAGGGTTTATAATATTAATCCTTAGGTCTAATATAAATCCCCTTGATTTATAATCATGGTCAACCATGGTCAAGGATTGTGACAAAGATTTCAACCATGGTCATCTAACGTCTCATTGTGACAAATATTTTCTCAATATGAAAATCAACCATGTCTAACGTTGCATTGGGAAAAATATTGTGTGCATATTAAAATCAATCATGGTCAACCCCGATAATTCTAGTGTTTACAATATTTATCTCAGGTTTTATATACCTTGGGCTTATAATCCCTTAGGTTTATTATTCCCATGAGTTTATAATATTAATTCCTTGGGTTTATTAATCTTAGGGTTCATATTCCTAGGGTGTAATATTATTCATAGGGTTTATAATATTGATCCTTAGTCTATTGCTATTATAATAGTTATTTTTATTATAATTATATTAATAATAATTATTATTATTATTATATTTATCAATATGAATACAAATTTTATGATAAATATTAAATCATTAACGATTATCAGCATTTCTCAACCACATTTACTATTGGTTGGGTTTATAATGTTAAAGTCCCTTTGATTTATTAATTTCTTGGGTTTATAGTATTGATAATATTATGGATTTATCAATCCCTTGGGTTTAAAATATCAATCCCTTAGGTTTAAAATATTAGTTCCTCAGTTTATAAATCCTTTTGTATTGATCGCTTGGGTTTGTTGATCACTTAGGTTTATGATATTTATCCATTAGGTTTACTAATTCCTTACATGTATAATAATATTAAAACTTTGGTTTTATTGTTCCATTAGGTTTATAATAATAATAATTCCTTGGATTTATAATATCAATAATCCCTTGAGTTTATTAATCTCTTTAGTTTAAAATATTAATTCTTAGGTTCTACTAATCCCTTTGGGTTTTTAATATTTATCCCTTAGTTTTTTTAATCACTTTGGTTTATAATATTAATAATCTTGCAGGTCTATCAATAACATGAGTTTAAAATATCAATCCCTTGAGTTTAAAATATTAATTCTTGGGTTTATAATTCCCTTGTGTTTTTAATATTGATCGCTTGGGTTTGTCAATTGATTAGGTTTATAATATTTAACCCTTGTGTCTACAAATTCCTTAGGTTTATAATATTAAATCCTTGTATTTATTAGTCCCTTTGGTTTATAATGTTAACCGCATTGAGCCACGGTCCTACATCACTTTGTGACAAAGATTCTGTTGATATGGCAATCAATATTGGTCAAACATGGTAGGCTATGGTCCTACGTCACATTATGACAAAGATTGTGTCAATATGAAAATAAACAACGAGAAACCATGTTTATTTTAGGGTTCATAATATTTATCTTTGGGTATTTATAAATTGGGTTTATAATATTAATCCTTGGTTTTAATGTTATTGTCATTGGTTTATAATATCAATCCCTTGGATTTATAATATAATATTTATCCCTTAGATTTATCGCATGCATTTGTAATATAATAATAAATAATTAAATAATTTATTATTATTAATTAATTATTAATAATATTATATGTAATTATAAAAATAAATAATAATATTAACTAACAATAATATTAATTAATTAATAACAATAACAATAATAATAATAAATAGGAGGAAAGTGCTTTTTCCAAATCTAAACAATGATGCAAGGTAATTGTACACCAATGAATCTTCAAGAGCTAATGGAAATTAAAAAATTAAAACATTAGTAGGACATGAAGTTAAGCGGGAGCTATGAACTCGTTAATGGCAGAATGGCGGAACCCTAACTCTTGACATGTTTCCTATGTTGGTTGGAACTTTGAATGGCGCTTTGGTCACGAGACCCATCGTCTTATGCATGTGGGACACCTGTGGACAGGCGGGTGGGCCATCTCATGTTGGGGAACTTGTCTCTTCGTGTCTTCTTACACTTGGCGATTTGGCTCGAACACCTTTCTCCTTTTTAAACCCTTTTTTCTCGTGACAGGGGTTATTTTCCCTTTTTTTTTAGAGTTGGTTTCACTGTGGGGGTTAGGTTCTAACAAGTTGAAAGGGTTTCTACTTGTTGTTTAATTTTTTTTTACCTTATTATTATTACGAAAGTTTATCTCTTGGCACTGGTTTTCCAATTCTGACGGTCTCATAAGCTCACGAGATGGCGGTTTTGGAGCTGCACAATACAGTTAGTTTTCTCTTTTAAGTCGCAGATGAAGCCTTCTCTAGTTTCTTGGCTTTTTATTCTTCATCACCGGTGGAGGTAAGTCTTGTGAAAGGTGCCTTTCTACTTACTATTTTCAATCCACTGGGTCTGTGGTCTGTGTCAGACTTTTAGAGTTTATCGGGCCCATTTTGGTGTGGAGCCCAGGGGGGGGGTGGGGTTTATTCTTTGAGACTTATCTGTCGGGGGATTTCAACCGTTTATTGTCTATTGTCATTTTCTGTCTGACTCCTGGGTTTCCCGCTTTAGGTCGGGTTTGTCTGTCGCTTTTTTGGGTGGTTGTGGCTGGGGGCTATTTTGGGGTTTCTATTGCATTTTTCTCCAAGGGTAATGATAAGGATTTCAATGATGTGGAGCCCAAAGCTAAAGATATTTTGTTTGTTTGGGGTCTAGAACCTGTTATCGCAAAATTAGACCTAGTAGGCTGCTAATCAAATCAATCTCATGTAACTGTTTCAAACCAATATTTTTATTGAGGCTTAGCCTCCTCAACCTAAGAGGGCTCTCTCAAAGGGTTAATGATTTTTGATAAAAATATAGATGGCTAACTCTATGTGGGGTAATAAGAAGATAAATGATAGATATTGGTTGCAAATCACATCAACAAGTACACATTGGGCTTATGGAGTCAAAATAGCTTCATAAAAACCAAATAGTCTACTTAGCATGGAAATTGAGGCATATCAGAGTTTTAGTTAAGAGATACACATGTGAAGCTGTAAAACACACAGTCTGTTTTCTTATATAGGAAGTCAAAGAATCATAGATGAATTTTGAGTAACATAGAAAAAATCCACTACAAAAGGATAGTAAAAAGATGCAAAGTAGAACAATAACGCACTAGAAATATGTTTGAATCTCAAGTTGGCTAAGTAGAAATCTCTGTATTAAGCTAAAAACTAGTCACTTACAATAAACACAGTCTCTTGCTAAAAATTTCCAACCCATCACTTTGAGGTTATTTGTTGTTAGAAACTAAAGTAACACCTGCCCAAAAACCTCCCTAAGTCCCAGCTATCCAAAACCATCATCAAACTGTTCAAAATGAGCTAAAATAAAATGTTCTACAAAAACAACACAATTTCATAGCACTTTTCATAGTGGAGCTTCTTTACCCTTTTTTATTCAAATTTTTTTATTTCTTTCCTCTAGGATTATATTCAATAAAATTTATTACATCCTCCCCAGAAAATTTAGGTCATAATTCACACTCTTTCGCTTCAAACATTTATGAGAAAGAGCGAAAAAGCTGCTACAACAGTTTCGTAGCGCTTTTCACTCTTTTTACACTGTTTACGCTATGAAACTGCTGAGTGAGCAGTTTTGTCCAATATTTTTCAAAATGAAAACAAAAAATGTACCAGAACTCAAAATAACACTAGTTTCATCAAATCAAAAAGTCATATGAACTGAAAAACACATTTTTCATGAGGTTCCTTAATTTTCACTTGATTTAACTTTGACTTTTTAATGATTGTCATTCTGCACCTTTGTTCTTTAACTCATCTTGAGTCAATTTCAGCTACTACTCCAAGTCGTCCATTTGATCTCTAAGTCTTTTATTAATGGCTCTCAAGTGAGTATTTATTACTCTGACAATTTTAGCCTCCTTGATGGCTAGAACTGTCCATGTGAAAAATAGTTTTGCGCTACTTGGGGTTTCAGAAATAGAACCAGTTTGAGCCTCCCACAATGCCTTCATTATTTTGAATTTCTCTTTTTCGATACTATGCTTCCTAGCCCTCTTTCTCATCATAGAAATTTCTTGGTTTTCTAATCTCAATTTATCCTCAAGATGTTGACACTCTGTCATTTCTTCTTTTCCCTTCATTATTTTGCTGGCTGCATGCTCTACTGTTAGTGATGAGAGGTCAACCACTTCTTTAGTAATTTTAGCTTTTCCAATAGGTTCTTGGACTTGCTTGAGATTCTTAGCATGCCTAGTTAAAGGTTTCCTTGCTTGAAAGATAAAGGATACATTTTCACCCTCAAATTCAAGCTTCTTTGCAGTCTTAACCTTTTTATGTTTGTGTTCATCTACTCCAATGAAGTCAGCTTGCACGATGGGTGTCTCCTCTATGTCAATAGCATGTATGATGTCATCTAAATTTCCCTTAATTATTGGGCTATCCTCTGATAATGAAACAATTGTCTTTCCTTTTGATGCCATTTCTTAGCTTCTTGTCACTCTTGTGCTTTCTTTCTTACTGACATCCTTTTTCTGTTTTGCCTCTTTGGCATTCTTTGACCTCTATTTTGTAGGACATGGAGTTGGTGAAATAAGCACTTGTGTCTGCTCTGTCCTTTTCTCAACCAATTTTCTTGGTTTCAATTTTGTAAATACCTTTGGTTTTGCAACCACAGGTTGACTAGACTCTGCTACTGGTGGTGAAGGAGTTCCTTTAGTTTTAGGGTTTCTATCTAGGGTTAGGGTTTCCATCTCAAAACCATTCATAAAAAAAAAGAAAGACCAATCCCTACCTATCTTCTAAAGCTCATTCAAAATCAATAACTTCATCAAACCATGATGAAACAAAGATTTTTCACAACCATCAGATTTGGCTTGTACTTTATCAACCATTTTGGCAAAACGCCTATGCAAATAAAAGGGAAAATCGAGTGAGATCTTACTAGTGAAATGCAGAAGCAGCTTAAAATGATATGTATAAACTTTATGGTATCTGCCTTCACATGTAATGTATCTTTGAATGTTAAACAATAACTTTTCATAGGTGTCTTTAATGCAGCTTATAGGTATTGCATTATTGAGGTCCATATCTGCATACTCAGGTTTCATGAATTCCTTGCATGGCTCCATGTCAAATTTAAAACCTTTGAACCAAGTTTATTGCCCCCTTGGTATTTCTGTTACAGAATCAATAATATCTAGTGTAATTTGCACATTTAGCATCCCAACCTTGGTAGTTGTTTCATTGAAGTGCAAAGCAAAGTCTTTAGACACTTGTGTGTGGCAACCCTACAACTTTTCACAAAATCAGAGACAACCTACTCTACTGAATGCCTCCATCACTGTTTGGTCTTCAATTATGGCCTTCATATTTTCAGGTTCATATCTTAAGCAGTGTCCCCCTCTGTAAACTTTCTTTTCCTCTGCCATGCTTCTCAGAAAAACCTATCAGCTTCACTTGAATATATGAAACAGACTTGCTTGAATATATGAAACAACCTCACTTGATTAGAATATATCTACCTCGCTTGATTAGGATGAAGATAACCACTATATAAAACAACCAAATGTTTGGCTCTACTACTTCAGAGCTCAGACACTGGAATGGAGGAAAATGAAACGAGAATGACCAGATTAGGCAAGATTTTGAATTTGAAATGTCATCTCATAACTGAATGATGCCTCATTCATACCCTATCATGACAATGATGACTATAGGATGGGTAAGTACATTGAATCTCATCACTAACAGACTCACCATACCACTAGCCTATCATTTCCCAACGGATTCTGACAAATTTTAGCTCAATTGACAAGACGATTAAGAAACCGCGCTTTCGTAGCACCCATAGTGTATTTTTTCCATTTTGCGCTACGAAACTATTATCGCTTTCATAACACAAATCAACTTTTTTGAACTAACGACGCTACAAAAATGTGGATTCTTTGCTAATTGCACAGTTTTAACCTGAAAACTTATGGAAAGACTCCTAAATGGAAAATATGAATATTTGACCATGAATAGACCTTTAAAATACTTTATTTGTACTTAATGATGACCTTTGGACTTGTGAAAATCCAACCTAACCTTAACCAAATCCTAAAATGACTTCTAAACCTATTTTGAAATCATGATAAAAAACAGAGTTAACCCAATAATGTTTTGAAAATTTTTGGGTGATAACAGTGGCTCCACTTGGGATAGTGTGCCCCTATGGTACACTAAGAACCAGTGTTTCCAGTGCTGCTATCCATTTTCTTGACCAAAACAGAAAAAAAAAATTAAATTTCCAAGCTTCCTCCTCAAGCTCTAATGGCCTTCACCTCGGGCTCAAGCTTGTTGATTTATCTTGTCTTTAGAAAAAACTCATAAAATGGAATATGTAAAATGACATGAATGATCAATCAATTTTTAGGAAGAATAATTCTTTAAAAACCTTCCATTGACAAGTCCTCAAGCATATGTTTTTCCATCCATCTCCTGCAGTATATAAGTATTATTCCCATGAAAAGCAACTATATTGAAAGGACCTTTCCACAAGTTCTCTAACTTACCATGTTTGCCTTTCTCTTCAATTCTGGCCTCCCATTTCATCACTTCATCCTAGTTTTGAAAACTTTCCTCCTTGATATTCTTATCAAATGTCCTCTTGATTATGTTTTAAGATTGTTTATTGTTGTTATACACTTCATTTCTCTTCTTCTGCAGAGCTATTAGCTGATTGATTCTCCTCTAGACTGCATTTGGTTCCTCTTCTAACCCTTGAATCAACTTCATGATGGGCACCCCTAGAGATGTAGGAAAAATAGCCTCAGCGCCATATACCAACTCATATGGTGATGTTCCAATTGACCTTTTTATTCATATCCTATCAACCCATAAGGCATACTTTAGCTTCAAATGCCAAGCCTTTTTATTCTCCTACAACACCTTTTTAATGATCCTCACAAGACTCTTGTTAGAAGATCCAACAAGAGCATTACCTTGTGGATAAGATGCAGTTGAATGCCCAAGAGTAATATGATATTGATGACAGAAATTTATCAACTTCTTAGACTTAAATACCTGTGCATTATCAATTATAATCTTCATGGGGCAACCAAATCTAGACAAGATATTATTTTCTAAAAAATAAATAATCACGGAATCATTTTCTTGCCTAGTTGGGATTGCTTCAATCCATTTGGTGAAGTAATTAGTTGTTGTAAGAATCCAGCGATGCTGACTTGATGATGATGGATGAATCTCTCCAGTAAAATCTAGCCCCCACTGCTGAAATGACGCTTCCACATAGATAGGCATTAAAGGTAAAGGTACAATTTTCTTCTTACCCTCGAAAATCTGGCATTCATGGCAGGAAACAATATTTGTGTATACATCGTTAACATTGTAGGCCAAAAATACCCTGCTCTAAGAATATTTTTCATTGTGGCCTTCCAATAATGATGACCTCTGCAATCTCCTTTGTGGAACTCCTCAATTAATTTATCAACCTCCTCTTCCAGCAAACAATTCAGAAAAATTCCACTTGTATCTTTCCAAAACAGATTTCTGTCAAAAATAAAATATCTCAATGATTTTAGCTTAACAAAACTTGATTTAGACATTGTTAGATCAGCAAGTGATTTATGATGTTTTAGGACAACAAAAACCTCCTTGTACCAATCTGAAGTGATGCATTTTTCTTCAATAGGGAATAGTTCTTCTTCCTCATCTGAAATTTCTGATATTTCTGCAATTAAATTTATGTCATGATAGTCAAAGTTTGATAGCACGACCAGCTTTGCTAGGCCTTGCCCTTTGACCAATTTTGTTGGCTTAATCTCTATATCATACTCCAGCAATTTAGCAATCCATTTTCCCCTCTTACCATCAGGATAAAGCTTGAGTGAGGATGTCTTTCACAACAGTATTAGGAACAAAAGCCACAATATGAAAATGTAGAATATAAATTATGAAATATTTGATAGCCTTCACCAAAGCATAGGCCTACTTCTCTAAGATATTTCATTTCAACTTAGAGTTGGATAATTTCCTACTAAATAAATAAATCGGCTACTCAATACCTTCCTGTCCCTTTTGTAGCAAAACTCCAACGATAGTATTCTCTAATGAAAAATTAAAAACCAAAAATTCCTTTGAGAAATCTGGACTGATCAATACCAGTGCTTTGGTAAGTGCCCTTTTGATCTCCTCAAATGAGTGTCCTGCTTTTGCTATCCACTTAATATCAACTCCCTTCTTCAGCATCCTTGTTATTTCCTTCACAATCTCATCAAAATTAGGAATAAATCGCCTTACAAAATTTACCTTTCCAAGGAAAGATTGAATCTCCTTCCTGCTTCTTGGCAAATCCACCTTCTGAATTGCATTGACCCTACTTGGATCAATCTTAATCCCATATTTATAAATGATGTGTCCAGGTAATTTACCTGAAGTTAAAGAAAAAATACTTTTGGTGGGATTTAGAGAGATGCCAAACCTTCTACACTTCAGTAAAAGTATTTCTAGGTGTTTCAAGGATCTTCTTCCCTCCTTGAGAATATTGTTATGTCATCAAGATAAACAACCACCATATTTTCCTTCTCCTTATAAAAATCAATATCCATTGCCCTCTAAAAGGTAGCTCCTACATTCATGAGACCAAATGGCATCTTGGTGTACATAAAAGTACCCCATGGTGTAGTAAAGGTTGTTTTTTCTTGATAATCAGGATGTACAAGGATCTGATTATAACCTGAAAAACCATCAAGCATAGACATTCTCTGAGAACCAACAATAGTTTGCAAAATTTGGTCCATCTTCGGGAGAGGATAATTGTTCTTCAGAGAGGCTTTATTCAAATTTCTAAAGTCAATACATATTCTGATTTCCCCACTCTTTTTCCTAACTGGAACCAAGTTTGCAAGGCAATTTGAAAATCTAATTGGGACAGTGATTTTGGCATCAAAGAGTTTTTTTACCTCTTTCTCAATTAATGGCATGAGAAGTGGATTGATCCTCCTCAACTTCTACTTGAAAGGATTTTCATTTTCTTTTACGGGAATAGTATCTTGAATAAAGGTAGGGTCATATTCTTTCAAATTAGCATAAATCCAAGAAAAAACATCTATAAATCTCTTCATCATTTCAATATACTTAAACTTCATATCAGCTAAAAGAAACTTTGAAAGTTTAATCATTTTGGGCATAGCTACTGTACCAAGATTACAGCTCTCAACTTCTTCATCATCAGCTTGTACCTTAGGTGATTTAAAAAAATCATTCTGATCAAAAAGATTTTAAAGAGGTATGAGTCCCTTTGGTATAGAATTGTTCTTTAGTTGAAAAACTTTAGATTTTCCTTTAGACTCAGCAAGCATATTTTGCTGATCTACTTGCATATTTTCAAACTCTTTTTTCAGCTCAATAAAATTCTTCACTTGTTGATCATACTCAAAAACTTGCCAATGAGTAATATTATCATGGATAGCTAGTCTATGGCGAATCTAAACCTCATATTTTTCTGTGGAATGCATAGGAATAATGAAAAGACTTGCAGACACAGTAAGAGAATCAACAATGGATTTTTGTTCTCTAGTTTTGACCATAAATGAATAAGCTTGAAAGTTCTCCAACATGTCCAAAAATAAGTTCCTATATGCTCTAATCCTTATATATTTTGTTTTATAAACACCTTCAACCTATTTAATGACTAACTCTGAATCTCCAAAAAGAGAAATGTTTTGAGCATGCGTTATTTTCAAAACCTCTAGGCCCAAAATCAAGGGTTCATACTCAGCCATGTTATTCGTGCAATCAAAGTTCAATTTATAGGAAAAGAACTTACTCTCATCACTTGGATTTGTGATCCAAATCCCTGCTCCTGATCCTTCTCTGCCTTCTGATCCATCAAAATGCAATGACCACCACCCTTCCACCTCCTTATCATTAATTTCCTGATCTTATGTTTGCTTATTTTCAGACTGCTGAATTTCAAAAATCTGGTTTTCTTCTTTCCTCTCCTCTTCTGCTTCATTAGTCGACTCATTGAAAAGAATAGCAGAACCAAGTTTAGTATCAAGATCATAAATTGGAAAATTTTGGGGCTTTTCTTTACTACTCACCATGTAAGCCATTATTGTCTCTCGATACAGTCTTCTTTGCTCACCAAAAATAGGAATGGTAGCATAAGGTCCATTTTCATTGTACCTTTTATTTTCGTTGCCCATGACGTTGACAACAACATACCAAACTTCAGTGGAATGTCTACTACCACGATGTCCATGACCACAGTTTTAGCAGGAATTTGTGTTAGACCAACACAACATCCTTGATTAAACCAATGCATTGAACACTTTTTGGATCGAAAGGAAAAAAGTCTTTATATGGCCTAGTTATTTCTAACCCCATTATTTCCATGATTACTTTAGGCATAAGATTGTGAGAGGCCCCTGAATCCAACATAACATTATGTAATGTCATATTTTAAATGCTAAGGCTCACATAAAAAGGAGGCACCTCCTCATTTTGTTCATCTTCTAGTCTCAGACCCAAGTATGTTATGTATACTTTATTAATTATTAGTTAAATATAGTTATCTTTGGTTTATTAAGTGAAAGGGCATGATCAACGATCATGCCTCTTCACCAAGGGACACTGTAAGGCTGTATTTAAAGCCTTGGTGATTCCCCATTGTAATCATCTCATTTTTTATCAATAATAATATATACTTATTAACGTTTACCAGAGTTTTTACACTCCATTGGGATCAGAGCAGTCGCTCTTCAGGATCTGTGTGATGATCAAGAGATTAAAGAATTACAGAGGAATTTTCAGAATTTTTTTTAAAACCGAGTTCTTGTGGGCAACGACATTTGTTTAAGAAAAAAACTTATTACAGATTTTTCCTTCGCAGATTTTTTTTTTCCCTCTTCCCCCTCACATAGCACTGCCCTCCTAACATTACACTCATTACATCCCACTCCCATTCCCCTCGCTACCCATCACTCCTACCAACTCTCCTCACAACTCCCTCACCCAGCATGGCCTCACGGCCGTCCCTACTCACTCCTCACAGCACACCCCAACCCTCCTCCTGCACTTATGGGCCCTACCCACTCTCCACTCCATCGTTCATTTCCACATTCTCCCCTACCCTCATAGCTACTACCCTCTCCCCAACCCTCACTGCCATCTCTGCTCGGCTCTCGTCACCCCAAACCCTATTGTCCTCGTCCCCACCCTTCCCCACCTCCCTGCACCCTGTTGTCCCCGTCCCCACCCTTCCCTGCCTCCCGTAGCCTCTCGCCTCCCGTCGTCTTCCTTTTGCCCACCCCCCTTCGGCCCTCCACTGTCTTCCTTCTGCTCACTCCACCTGCCTTAGCACACTGCGGCTCCCGCACACCCTTCATCCCTTCACCCTCCCACCTACCATGACGTCTATCCTCCTTGATTCCTCCCAGCCCTCACCTCCCTTACCTCACCTCTCCTGCCCGCGCCTCCCCTGCCACCTCTTCTGCCCCCCGCAATAAACAACTTCCCTTCCGCTGTCCACTGCTCTGTCTTCCGCTGCCCCATTTTCTTCGTCGTCCCCTATCAGCTATTTGTTGTCCTCACTACAGCTAGCAAACAACAAAATAAGTGCGGTTTTTTTTTGTGAACCATCGTGACCATAAGGTGTGGACATTCAAATTAAATTCGAATTAATATATATATATAGACTCAATTTTTATATAAACTTAATTTGGAATTAATTTTATATAAAAATTAGATAATAATAATAATAATAATTATTATTATTATTATTATTATTATATAAAAAAAAGGGAGGAAAAAACTGGCAAATAAATATTCACCACTGCATACGCGTTCAATGACGTCATCAATGTCGATGTCGAATTCCAAAAAAAATTGATGGATCTTAAGAACAAATCAATAATAATACCGATGACCTTGGAAAAATATTAGTTGATCTTGAAGGGTCAGTTGCAGGAAACTCCAACGATATCAAAAAATTTGAAGATCAATGAATCGAATAGAAAGACAAATGTGGCTAAATCATCACGAGGCCACAAAAAATCTTAGCCAAGAAATGCAAAAGATGACAAAACTCTATGAGAATATAATCCAAACACAATGACCCATATCCACTAATATGGGACAAAATCAACAGAACAATTCCGCAGATTCAGGGAACTCAGAAGAGCATCAGGAAAAAACCAATTCCCCACATCATCAGGAAGATAGTAATGTAGATTCTCAAAATAAGCAGCTCTGGAATGCATTTGCTAATCAATATCCCTTTATTGTTCCACCATTAGCATATCAGTGAAAAGAAAAAATCGAGCTACCCAAGTTTGACGGTAATGAAAAAAATAGCTTTGCATGGCTTAATAAAGCCGAAGAATATTTTGAGATTTTTGACATTAATAGTGATGACGAAAAAATTAAGCACGCTTCCATGAAAATGGAAGGAGAAGCATGTAATTGGAATATGTGGTGGAAAAAGACGACGTTTTCTATCAGTTGGAGGAAATTTAAGGATGCATTATTTAAAATATTCCAAGGTATAAAAGAAGAATTTTTATTTTCAACATTCATCAAATTACGCCAAAAAGGAGATGTGGATGATTACACTCGAGAATGGGAGAATTGGGCAACATGAGTACCGGGATTATCAGAATCTCGTCTAATCCAGTCTTTCATCTCAGGACTTAAAATCCATATACAAGAAGAGCTCGAAATTCACAACATTACATCAGTAGAAGTAGCAAGGAAAAAAGAAAAAAGTTGCTGAAAAGAAATTTGCAAGGTTATCTGGGTCAAAACTAGAAAGAGTATATTCGAGACGAAGGTTTCCTCAATATACAAAAGAAGATAACATGAAATATGTTCCACCACGCCTTCATGAAGGAGAAAAATATAACATGGAAATAGAAAGGATGAGAGAGGGAAAGTGCAAATGTTTTGGCGAAACATGGGAACCTAAGCACAGATGTGCTAATGGAAAAGAAAAAAATCTATATAATTGTGAAGCAACTAATGACTCTAACAATGATGATTCAGATGTAGAAGGAATAGAAGACACCCTAGATTTATTCCTAGAAGTAGATGATGAAAGCATTCTACAAGTGTCATTATTAGCCATGAAATGTATATCACAACATCAGACACTAAATTAAGAGGACATATTAATAAAAACAACGTAATGGTTCTCATCGACACTAGCAGCATGCACAATTTTCTAGAATCAACCATGGCCAAAAGACTCAACCTCTTTACTTTTCCCATGCCTAATATGAAGGTAATAGTGGCTGATGGTAAGAATATTGGGAAAGTAGGGAAATGCCATAATGTCAAATTACAGATTAAAGACTTTAGTTTAGAATCTCCATTCTATGTCGTACCATTAGGAGGAGTAGCTGTGGTCTTAGGAATTCAATGGCCACAAACCTTAGGTACTTATTCTGCCAACCATTAGAAGTAGTTTACAAGCTTTAATTGGGAAGGGCAGAAGCACAAGTTATATGGATTCCAAGCCCCAGCAAATCAAATCATATCTTCATCCTAGTTGATGAAGATGATCCGAAAAGGAGCGCCAACCTATATAGTACAATGTCATCAGTTAGAAATGTTATCTACAAAAAGTAACCACGAAGAATCACCAGAGGTACAAGCACTAGTTCATAAACATGAAAAGTATTCCAAGACCTACCAATGAAAATACCTCCTAATAGGGAAATCGAACATACAATAGAAGTCAAGGCACGATCAGACCCTATTAACATCAAGCCTTATCGCTACTCGCATCACCATAAAACTGAAATTGAGAAGATAGTCCAAGACCTTTTCAAATGTGGGGTCATCTCAAAAAGAAAGAGTCTGTATGCTGCCCCAGTTATATTGGTAAGAAAAAAATATGGATCGTTCTGGATATGCATTGACTATAGAGGATTAAATAAGATAACAATTAAAAATAAGTTTCCAATTCCCTTTATCGATGAAATGCTAGATGAGCTACATGGCACAAAATACTTCTCTAAATTATATTTAAGGTCAGGTTATTACCAGATCAGAATTAGATTGGAAGATATACCAAAAACTGAATTTCAAACACATGAAGGTCATTACGAGTTTAAAGTTATGCCCTTTGGGTTGACAAATGCACCAACTACGTTCCAAGCGACTATGAACAAATTATTTCGACCATACCTTCGGAAATTTTTACTAGTATTTTTTGATGATATTTTGATTTATAGAAAAGCTTGGAAAGAGCACTTGCAAAACTTGGATAAGGTTGTCTTCTCAACTTAGTGTCCCTAAATTGATGTCATAAATTGTCAACTAGGGCTAGTAAACTGTTGAAGTGAAGTGCACTATATGTGCCTAGGTATTTGTTTCTTAATTCGTTGTGTTTAGTGTTTTTCCAATGTTTTTGGTTTTGTGTTTTTATTCTAAAAGAACTAAGTGTTGGTAAAGAGAAGTTCTTGGTTACACTAAAACAGAGCAAAACCTATTCTAAACTATGTATGACACTTGAGAATAGAAAATGCAAAACTTAACAAGAAAAATAACTCATAGAATGAACTCAATAACTCATAACATGAACTCAGTCCAATTCATTCATTAGAAATATGTTGGAATAACTTGAGAAAAGGATAATTTTAATGCAATGATGTTCTTCTAAGTAAATGACAACCTACAAGATCACAGATAAAATCTCATCCATGGCTAGAAATTTGTTGGAACGCATTTGGAAAAGATAGTCTGTAACATAGTGAGGAAATCTACTCTAAATTAACCTATGATACTGAAATTAATCCATTCTACAACTCAAAATATCACTGTTAAGCCTCATTCAAGAGTTAGAAATATTTTGGAATAGCTTTGGAAAAGAGGCAGTTTGTGAAATTATGAGAAATTGCAGAACAGTTAAGACTTCAAAATGACATGACCAATTCTTGTTCCTATGATAATGATGTATTAGTGGAAATTAAGAACAAGAGTAGTTTGTAAATAATGAAGGCCGTTAAGTCTTATTTAACAAAACTAGAATACAACTAACTAATAAAACTAGAAATTCAATGGATAGAACTGAACTAGAATGCAATTATTCAAACTTGAAATACAGTGAACATAATTGAACTAGAGTGCCATTAACCTCCTGAGTATTACAAATGAACTAAAATGCAACTAATATCTAAAATACTACAGCTATATCTCATTCAGTGTTAGTGATATTTTGGAACAATTCATAAGAACAAGACTAGCTGTAACATTTGATGTGAATGAGCATAAAAACATAAAGTTCAGGAAAACGCAACTAAGCTCTAGAATACTACAACTATGTCTAATTCAATGTTAGTGATATTTTGGAATAATTCATAAGAACAAGACTGGCTGTAACATTTGATGTGAATGAGCATAAAAACATAAATTTTAGAAAACTACTTGAATTAGTAATGAAACAAGGCTAAAGTTACTTATCTAAACAGTATTCACAGAGCTTCTCGGGCAGTAGGGGCCCTCTACCACTGGATTAGCACACAAATATACTCAATATTACTTCAGATCTGGTATTAAAGTTCCTCTTCTTTCATTATAGGAAGAATACTTCAAAAACAGAGTATTACAGTCTTTTGAGATCTAACCACAAAACATCGATCTAGCTAACTATCTCTCAGTCTCCCGAGTCATTCTTATAAAAGAAATACATAACTACCCTTGAGAAGAAATAGGAACAAGTGTTTTTTTTAATCAAAATCAAATTAGAACTCTTGTGGAGGCCTCGTACTTTGTTGGAGACTTCTGTAGAGTCCCTATCCTGGTAGGAATCTGCTTCTTAGTTTTGATCTCTTCCATGTGCATAACCACCTGTAGATTCTTGCTCAGAATTCGTAGAGAGCAATAAATGATGGGGGAGTGTTGTGGAATTCAACCATATGAATTTTTCCTTGAAGTGACACCTATAACCTATGAGAACATGAAGATAGCTGCGGAATAGGTGACTAGCTACAGAATGGCTGCATTCTGTAGCTGAGTCTAGTCAAAAATTACTACAACAACAAAACCACGAAAATATAGCAATTCAGTCATTGTGTACATTCCTAAAGTGAATTTAATTAATCCTATTGATCATTTAAGCCTGTAATTAATACGGGAGAAGGTAAATGAAGTGAAATTTGGTGAAAGAAAAGGACATCTTTGGGGCTCAACAAAGGTTCTCACATTATTATAAAATCATCAATTTTATGCTAAGAAGTCCAAATGAACCTTTGGAAAATAAGAATTTGAATATCTGGGACACATAATATCCCATGAAGGGGTAAAAGTGGATCCTTCTAAAATTAAGGCTATAAGGGAATGTAATATACTAGTGAATATATCCAAGCTCAGATAATTTTTAGGATTAACAGGATATTATCGAAGATTTATTAAAGACTATGCACATAGAACTGCACGTCTTACAAATATTTTAAAGAAAAATTCATTTTAATGGAATGAGGAAGCAGGGAGGTGTTTTGAATATTTGAAGGAAGTAATGGATAATGCACCAGTATTGGCAAATCCGAACTTTTATAAACCATTTATCATCAAATATGATGCCTCTGGATTCGGTATTGGTGTAGTATTAATGCAAGAAGGGCACCCTATTGCTTTTGAAAGCAGAAAGCTAAATAAACGAGAGCGTCTCAAGTCCACATACAACAAGGAAATTCTTTCAATTATGCATACATTGGCCAAATGGAGAGAATATCTGTTAGGGAGTAAATATTCCATCCGAATGGATTATAACAGTCTCTAGTATCTCCTTCAACAAAAAACACTCTCTTAAAAACAACAAAAATGGATCGAGAAGATTGTCGCTTTCGACATGGAGATATTACACAATAAAGGAAAAGACAATGTAGCAGCGGATGCCCTGTCCAGAAAAGATGAAGAATAAACATTACTTGTAGTTTCGGCTGCTGTGCCTGAATGACTTAATGAGATTAGAAGTGAGTACGCCAAAGATCCATAAATTTTGGCTATAATCAATAATCTCCCAGGGAATTCAAAATTTGAGTGGAATAACGATATCTTATGGTACAAAGGGAGAATTTATCTAAACTCCAAATCCAAGTTTATATCAAAAATACTCAAGGAATCACATGATTCCATGTCATCTGGGCATGTAGGATATTTTAAAACCTATTAAAATGCACGTCAGTCATTTTTTTGGAAGGGTATGATTCACGATATTCAAAAATATGTTACAGAATGTGACAAGTGTCAAAGAAATAAAAGAAAAAATGTTATGACACCTGGGTTACTTCATCCCTTAAATATTCCAACTCAGAAATGGGAAGAAATATCGATGGATTTTATTGAAGAATTACCTGTATCTGATGGGAAGGATAAGATCTTCGTCGTAGTAGATATATTCACTAAATATGCTCATTTTATCGCTATCAAGAAAACATACTCTGCAAATCAAATTGCGGAGATATTCTGCGAACATATTTATAAGCTACACGGATTCCCAAAAGTCATTTTCAGTGATAGGGATACCAAATTTAAAGGAAATTTTTGGAAGGAATATTTCGACCATATTGGAACCTACCTCAACATGAACTCAGCTTATCACCCCCAAACATATGGGAAAACAAAGGTTGTCAATAAATGTTTGGAAGCTTACCTACGGTGTTATGCTACGAAGAAACAAAATAAGTGGGTTCAATGGTTG
This sequence comes from Pinus albicaulis, assembly GCA_034641835.2. Taxonomy (NCBI): domain Eukaryota; kingdom Viridiplantae; phylum Streptophyta; class Pinopsida; order Pinales; family Pinaceae; genus Pinus; species Pinus albicaulis. The sequence goes on from JAXQQM020067402.1 coordinate 32,245, forward strand.
CATCTCGCCGAATGGTGGTATAATTATACTTACCATACATCGAAAAAAATGACTCCATTCCAGGCTCTATATGGATACGAGCCCCCGAAGTGGAAAGATTTTTCTTCAGTCCAATCAAATTTGCTAACAGTTAAAAATCAGCTAGAAGAACACCAAAAGGTCATCCAATTTCTAAAAGAAAATTTGAATATTACACATAATTGTATGAAGCAATAGGCTGACTATAATCGAACTAAGAGATCATTTGAAGTTGGAGACTGGGTGTTTGTCAAGCTCCAACCGTACAAGCAGTTGTCCCTGAAACAAAAACAGAAAAATAAATTAGCTCTGAAGTTCTATGGTCTGTATCAAATTATTAAAAAGATCAGTCAAGTCGCTTATGGGTCGAGCCTTGCCAATACTAGTCGTGTTCACAATGTCTTCCATGTGTCATACTTAAAAAAAGCACTGGGTGACCATCAGTCATCGCAAACGACACTCCCAATTTTGGATGATGAAGGAAGGATCATTTTGGAGCCCACAATTATCCTATCTACCTGAGAAAAGAAGCTATGCTCTTGTGTTATTACGAAATATTTAATCAAATGGAAGGATTTTCCCATAGAAGAAGCCTCTTGGGAATCTGAAGCATTTCACCAACAACAACCGTCGTTACGTATGCTTTGAGGACAAAGCATATTTAAGGGAAGGGAAATATTATGTATAATTTATTAATTATTAGTTAAATATAGTTATCTTAGGTTTATTAAGTGAAAGGGCATGATCAACGATCATGCCTCTTCACCAAGGGACACCGTAAGGTTGTATTTAAAGCCTTGGTGATTCCCCATTGTAATCATCTCATCTTTTATCAATAATAATATATACTTATTCAATTTTACTAGAGTTTTTACACTCCAAAGTATGTGGTTGGATGATCTTATAATACATTCAAGATATCAGCAGCTCCTGGTTGTGAATTCAACATTTTGAAAATCCTGCTTCTATATTCATTTACCTTAAGAATCTTAGCAAAAGGGACTGATATTTTAATCTTAGAAATTTCATTCTCAAGGCTGAAAACAAAAATAGATTTTTTAGCGTCTTTTATAAGAGTAACATTTGGTGTATCTTTCTTACCTTCAACAATCTTAGCTGCATATTTCCTGCCATCAACAACCTTAGGAGCATCTTTCTTAGGGTGTTTTTTGTTTGCAATGATAGGCACATTTCTATTTCTAAGATTGTATTATTTTTGCATCTCAAAAATGGCATGTTGATACCCCTTTAGATAATCTAATGTTTCCTCTCCATGATTATATTGGTCTGATTGATCATGTTCTTCTTTTATCAAGAAAACTCTAGACATTTCCTCATCAAAATAGTGAATAGACTCTTCAGGAATTTCAGGATCATCTTCTTCATCAACCAAGTTCTGTTGGAAAAGAGGTCTTACTAGAGGATCAGGCTGTTGATTTCTATTTTCCCTTGGCCTTTGTTGATTCTGAGGTGTCCTAAACTGAGGGTTTCTAAATTGAGGTGCAGAGGTATTCCCAAGTTCCAACCAATCCATCAAGTTTTCCATTGTTTTCATCATTGAATCCAGCTTATCTTGAGAGGTAGAGGAAGAAGGCTTTTCTTCTTCTTTCAACTTAGTCTTGCCCATTTTTTACTTTTTAGCTGCTATCAAGTTTACCTCCACCTTCACTGCATCATTTTTCATTTTAGCAAGTGAACGGGATTCTCTTTCTCTTAGCAATATATTAAAATCATAATCAAAAGCTTCAGCATATCTCATCTAAGCTAAGGCTTGTGGTGGTTTCAAATGGGTAGGGATAGATTCATACACCTTGTTAAACCTTTTTGAATAGTTTTGAAAAAAATCATTAGCATCTCTCTTCAGAGTGCTATACTCGGTAAGGGCTTGTACTGGATTAGTTATATTTCCCCATTTTCTCAGGAAAGTATCTTCAAACCCATTCCAATTATGAATGCTTCCAGGAGTAAGGGCCTTATACCACTTCCTGACTTCACCAGTAAAACTTTGAGAAAATAACCTCAACTTAACATCTTCATCATAAAATTCCTCCCTGTCTACAAAATCATTAAATTGGTCCACATGTTCTTCTGTTGTAATGTCTTCATCACTTCCCCAAGTTTTGATTCTAGCAGCATATTTTCTAGGAAGGTCATGTAAGACAGGTGGAAGAACAAGAGGGGCATATCTAGCAGGTGCATCAGGTGGAGGAGGTACATTTCCATCCATGGTTAAAGGGACTATAGTAGCTTTAAGGATGGAAGAAATAGAGAATGAAAAACTACTATGAGGAGGAATATTTGGTCTTTAAGGTTCAATAATAATTGAAGTCCAATTTGGAAGAGGCAAACTAGCTTTAATTTTCAACAATACTTCAAAAGGGTCAAGATCTTTGAATTTATCTAAAGACTCTTTTTCCAAAAACAACTCAGAAGTAACAGCTTCCCAAAACTCTTCTTTGTCTTCGTATGTTTCTAGAGCTGAGGTATCAATACCTCTCTTATGCAAGTCTAAGATAATTTAAATTATTTATTTTTCACTTTCTGATCTAAACAAAACCTCTTGAATTTTATCATCAACTATTTTATCTTTAGGAATTCTTAAAATTTCAGAGGACAAGGATTTCGAATGTAATGGAGTACCTGTAGGTTTTAACCTTGAACATAAATTATCTGCACGCGAATATTATAATAGAAAATAAATAATAGCGAGAGCATAAAATATAAAATAGACAAACACAGAGATTTTCCCCTGGATCCCAAATCGGGACGACCAGCTTGATATTTCATTATATTCCTTTTAGTGTTACAACACATATATATACATGCCGAAGCATACATAAACCCTAATCCATTAATCCTGGATTAGATCATAACCATAGTTCCCTTGACTGGATCTACAAAATACCAAGGGCCTAAAACCATCGTACTCCAAAACCATGTGCAAAACCATGCACAAAACCATCGGCGTAGACCGCCCACCGTAAATTAAGGACCAAAAATTTTTGTTGGGGACCACAAGAGAGCTTAGTCATTAGCCCAATTCTTCAACACCCATTGTTTCTCTACACCAAGAGATCTTCTAAGTGCTCAGAGACTTCGTCAATGCATCTGCAACATTCTTCAAAGTGTCCACCTTTACTAGCAACACCCTTTTAACCTCAACCATATCTCTAACAAAGTGATATTGAACATCAATGTGCTTTGTATTTGAATGATAAGCAGGGTTCTTAGCTAAGAAAATTTCACTTTGGCTATCACATTCTATCATTATAGCTTGCTGTACCAACCCCATACTTGAACACAATCTCTGCAAGCAAATTGCCTCCTTGATTGCATGAGTGGTTGCCATGTATTCTGCCTATGTAATTGAAAGAGCCACTATAGTTTGTCTTTTACTCATCCAACTGACTGAGTCTCCAAATAGGCTAAACACATACCCTCTTGTAGATCTTCTTTGGTCCAGATCTCCAGCCCAGTCTGCATCAACAAAACAACGAATGCCCAACATTCTTTCCAATCCTGGTCTTCCCTGGTAGCACAAGCCATAATCACTAGTCCCACTTAAATATCTAAAAACCCGCTTCACTGTTGTCCAATGCTCCTTCCTTGGGTTTGACATAAAATTGCTCAATACTCCCACTACATGTGCAATGTTTGGTCTAGTACATACCATTGCATACATCAATCTATCCAATGCACTTGCCTATGGAACATGGGACATATCCTCCTCTTCTTCTTGTGTCTTGGGACATTGTTCAGCAGACAAATTTACACCTACAGTAATAGGAACATTCACCGATTTACTATCTTGCATACTGAACCTCTATAATATAGTCTCTACATACTTCCTCTAGTTTAACCAGAGTTTTCTCTTTGCCTGATCTCTCTTAATTTCCATGCCCAAAATATAGTTTGCAGCACCAAGATCCTTCATGTCGAATTTGGAGAACAGTTGGGTCTTCAAATCTTGGATAATTTCTTTGTCATTTCCAATCAACAACATATCATCCACATACAAGACCAAATAAATAACACGGTCACCAATTAATTTAAAATAAACACAGTGATCCTCTTTGCTTCTGGTGAAGCCAAGTCCTCGTATATAGGTATCAAATTTTTGATACCACATCCTTGGTGACTGTTTTAACCCATATAGAGACTTCTTCAACCTACATACCAATTATTTCTTACCCTTCACCATAAAGCCTTCAGGTTGCCTCATGTATATCTCCTCTTCTAGATCCCCATGAAGAAATTTTGTCTTCACATCCATCTGTTCTATCTCAAAATCAAATGTAGCAGCAACAGATAAAAGTAATCTAATAGAAGTAACTTTTCCAACAGAAGAAAAAAAATCACCAAAATCAATTCCCAGCACCTGGGAATAACCTTTTGCTACCAACCGAGCTTTGTATTTCTCCACCTTGCCTTCTACATTCATCTTATTCTTAAACACCCATTTTCTCCCAATGGGCTTCCTTCCATTCAGCAACTCCACCAGATCCCATGCCTCATTTTTGTGCAAGGATGCCATTTCATCAACCATGGCCTCCTTCCATAGTTTTCCATCATCTGAATATACTGCCTCCATGACAGTTCTGGGAGCATCATTAGTTATATTTAAGGCAAAACTCGAACAAAAAGCACATGGAATATACCTTTCTAGTTTCCTTCTTTCCCGAACTGATCTTCTTATAGCTGGAGTTTGTGGCTCTTCATCTTCTGAATCTTCTTCATACTCCTTTAGCTCAAAATCTATATTCTCAGGTTCCTTTGATATGACTTCATGTTTAAAAACATATTTCACTTCTCTAAAAACCACATCTCAGTTGTACACAACCTTTCTTATTTTCGGGTTCCAAAGCTTGTAACCTTTTAAACCATCCTTATAACCAATAAAGATGCACCTTTCAAATTTATTATCCAACTTGGTCCTTTTCTTCTTTGGAACATGTACATATGCATCACATCCAAATACCCTTAGATTTGAAAGAGAGGGTTTCTTACCAGTCCATACCTCATGTGGAGTCTTATCCTCCAACACAGATGAAGGTGATCTGTTAACCAGATAGCATGCAGTCTCCACTGCCTCTGCCAAAATTCTTGTCCTAACTCGGTACCACTGAGCATGCTTCTTGCCATTTCCATCAGTTTTCTGTTCATTATTGCTATAGCTCTATTTTGCTGAGGTGTGTATGTAGTAGTCTTCTATCGTGCTATCCCACACTTCTTACAGAACTCTTCAAATTCCTTCTTGCAAAACTCCCCACCATTATCTGTCCTCGATGCCTTTATCTTCTTCTCTATCTAGTTTTCCACCAGAGCCTTAAATTCTTTAAATATGTCAAAAGCTTCAAATTTATTCCTCAAGAAATATATCCATGTATTCCTTGAGAAGTCATCTATGAATGAAACATAGTACACAGACTTTCCCAGTGATGGAACTGACATAGGTCCAAACACATCACTATGCACAATTTCTACTATCTTGTTTGCCCTCTTAGAACCAAAAGGAAAACTCACTCGATTTTGCTTCCCATATACACAATGTTCATAGAAATAAAAATCCAGAGAGCAATTAGACATACCTTCTACCATACCATTTCTATGCAGTATCTAAAGGCCCTTCTCTCCAATATGTCCAAGCCTTTGATGCCATAGCATGGTCTTTTCTCCAGAGACAGCTAGGCTTTCTACTCCACTTTTAGGAACCATTGAACTGTTACACCCATCAATAACAATGCTACCTTATAGCTTGTACAGAGTTCCCGTCTGAACTCCCCACATTAATACCAGTGCTCCCCGAACCATCTTGTAGGCATCTTTCTCAAACATTATTTTTACACCTGCATCATCCATCTTGCTTACAAAAATTATATTTCTGGCCAATGCAGGAATATGCAGAACACTATGAAGTGTTCTAATCCTTCCACCTTACAGCTTCAACTTCACCTTTCCACGTCCGATGATTCTGGCCTTCCTATCATCCCCTAGGAAGACATCACCGCCATCATATTTCTCATACTCACAGAACCACTCCCAATGGGGAGTGAAGTGAAAGGATGCACCTGATTCAATCAACCATGACTCATGATATACATGTGTATTTGAAGAAGAAGACAAATACACATCCCCACCTTCATCCGAGGTGGTTTTTTCCTCTACAGAAGGAGCATCATCAGATCCCTTTCCTTTCTCAGGAGCTTTATATCTGCACTCCCTTTTGTAGTGCCCTTCCTTTTCGCATTTCCAGTATACCTTTACAAACTTTCCAGGAGATTTAGATCTCCCTCTAGATTTGGATCTCCCACTCGAAACCTTATTCTTCTTTCTGTTTTTGGACCTTCCTCGTAAAGATAAGGCATCTCCATTCTGGCCCTCCATATGTCTCTATCTCATTTCCTTCGACAACAAGGATGGGACAATGTCATCAAAATTCAAGGTAGTTGTATTGCTACCTATTGCAATAACCAGACTGTCCCACGAGTATGGTAGAGAACACAACAAACTGATGCACTTATCTTCATCTGAGATTTTAATATCAGTAGATGAGAGCTGAATTACCATATTATTGAAGGTGTTTAGATGCTCTGTCACTGAGTCTCCATCCTTCATCCTCAGGTTATACAGCTTTTTCCGCAGGAACAACTTATTCACCAGAGACTTAGATTGGTACAAAGTCCCAATTTTTTCCCGCGAAATCTTTTTCGTAGCTTCCCCAGGTACATTCAACAATAATTAATCTAAGACACACAACTGTATTGTGCTCTTAGCCTTTCTATCCAGTTTCTTCCAATCTTCAATTGACATTTTCGTTGGTTTCGTACATGGATCTACCGCGATCCACTGATCTTTATCCACCAGCAGATCCTCCATCTGGAGCATCCACAACTGAAAACTCTGACCATTAAATTTCTTTATCTCTATATTTCTGCCGCTCACCGTCTTCTTTCACCATAATAATCTATCTTGTAGATCTCCCACTGAACATGGTCTACCTCAGGCCCAAGCAAAAAACCCTCAGTAGCAAAGGCGTCCCCTTGAACCCGAAACTGCTTGATACCAAATGTAGGTTTTAACCCTGAACAGAAATTATCTACACACGAATCTTATAACAAAAAGTAAACAATAGCAAGAGCATAAAACATAAAACAGACAAACACAGAGATTTTCCCGTGGATCCCAAATCAGGACGACTAGCTTGATATTTCATTATATTCCTTTTAGTGTTACAACACATATATATACATGCTGAACCATACATAAACCCTAATCCATTAACCCTGGATTAGATCATAACCGTAGTTTCCTTGACCAATCTACAAAATACCAGGGGCCAAAAACCATCGTACCCCAAAACCATGTGCAAAACCATGCACAAAACCATGGGCGCGGACTGCCCACCGAAAATTAAGGACCAAAAATTTTCGTCGGAGCACTGCCCCGGACCCCGACAGGGGGGGCTACTACCCCCCCTGCAACCCCCTCATTTCAGCCAGTGAAAAGTGGGGGCTATCTCCCCCCCTCTTACCCCCCCACACATGATTAGTCATGGAAAGAGTATAAGACATACCCAATAGTACCTGATATTTCAGAAATGCCTTTACTGCCTCCAGAAATGGTGTTTAGATTGTCCACGATGTTAGGTGGATCTGAGTGAATATTACTCCTCATGTATCTCCTTCTCGAAGCCACCTTTAATCATATAAATTCTTAACGAAGTCACCAAGGTAGATGTAGCCTCAAAAAACTTCCTGAGCTCTTGCTACCTTCAGAAATTCAGCTTCAAAATTTTGGGAAAATATAATCTTCAGGCTCCTAGCAGACACACCAAGATGTTATCACAAAATTAGACCTGATAGGCTGCTAATCAAATCAATCTCATGTAACTATTTCAAACCAATATTTTTATTGAGGCTTAGCCTCCTCAACTTGAGAGGGCTCTCTCAAAGGGTTAATGATTTTTGATAAAAATATAGATGGCTCACTCTATGTGGGGTAATAAGAAGATAAATGATAGATATTGGTTGAAAATCACATAATAAAGTACACATTGGGCTTATGGAGTCAAAATAGCTTCATAAAAACCAAACATTCTACTTAGCATGCAAAGTGAGGCATATCAGAGTTCTAGTTAAGAGATACACATGTGAAACTGTAAAACACACAGTCAGTTTTCCTTTATAGGAAGTCAAAGCATCATAGATGAATTTTGAGTAACACAGACAAACACCACTACAAAAGAATAGTAAAAATATGCAAAGTAGAACAAGAACACACTAGAAATATTTTCGAATCTCAAGCTGGCTAAGTAGAAATCTTTATATTAAGTTGAAAACCAGTCACTTACAATAAACCCAATCTCTTGCTAAAAATGTCCAACCCATCACTTTGAGGTTATTTTTTGTTAGAAACTGAAGTAAAACCTGACCAAAAACCTCCCCAAGTCCCAGCTATCCAAAACCATCATCAAACTATCCAAAATGAGCTGAAATAAAATGTGCTACGAAAATAACACAGTTTCGTAGCGCTTTTCGTAGCGCAGCTTCTTTATGCTTTTTTCTTCAAAATTTTTATTTCTTTCCTCCAGTATTATCCTAAATAACGTTTATTACATCCTCCCCATAAAATTCAGGTCACAATTCACACTTTTTCCCTTCAAAAATTTATGAGAAAGAGCGAAAAAAACTGCTACAACAGTTTCGTAGCGCTTTTCACTCTTTTTACACTGTTTTCTTTATGAAACTGCTGAGTGAGCAATTTTGTCCAATTTTTTTCAAAATTAAAACAAAAAATGTACCAGAACTCAAAATAACATTGGTTTCATCAAATCAAAAATTCATATGAACTGAAAAACACAGTTTTCATGAGGTTCATTCTTAATTTTCACTTGATTTAACTTTTGATTTTTTAATGATTGTCATTCTGCACCTTTGTTCTTTAACTCATCCTAAGTCAATTTCAGTTGCTGCTCGAAGTCCTCCATTTGATCTCTAAGTCTTTTATTATTGGCTCTCAAGTGAGTATTGGTTACTCTGACGAATTTAGCCTCCTTGATGCCTGGAACTATCCATGTGAAAAAGTGTTCTGCACTGCTTATGATTTTAGAAATAGAACCAGTTTGACCCTCCCACAATGCCTTCATTCTTTCAAATTCTTCTTTTTCAATACTATGCTTCCTAGCCCTCTTTCTCATCATAGCAATTTCTTGGTTCGCTAATCTCAATTTCTCCTCAAGATGTTGACACTCTGTCATTTCTTCCTTTCCCTTCATTGTTTTGCTGGCTACATGCTCTACTATTTGTGATGAGAGGTCAACCACTTATTCAAGGACTTTAGCTATTTCAATAGGTTCTTGGACTTCCTTGTTGCCTTCCTTGAGTTTCTTAGCATACCTAGTTAAAGGTTTCCTTTCTTGAAAGATAAAGGCTGAATTTTCACCCTCAAGTTTAAGCTTCTTTGCAGTCTTAACCTTTTTTTGTTTGTGTTCATCTACTCCAATGAAGTCATCTTGCACGATGGGTGTCTCCTCTATTTCAATATCATGTAGGATTTCATCTAAATTTCCCTTAATTACTGGGCTATCCTCTGAGAATGAAACAACTGTATTTCCTTTTGATGCCACTACTTGGCTTCTTGTCACTCTTGTGCTTCCTTGCTTACTGACATCCTTTTTTTTGTTTTTCCTATTTGACATTCTTTGACCTCTGTTTTGTAGGCGATGGAGTTGGGGAAATAAGCACTTTTGTCTTCTCTGTCTTTTTTTCAACCTATTTTCTTGGATTCAGTTTTGTAAATTCCTTTGATTTTGCAACCACATGCTAACTAAAATCTACTACTGGTGGTGAAGGAGTTCCTTTGTTTTTAGGGTTTCTAGCTGAGGTTAGGGATTCCATCTCAAAACCATTCATAAACAAAAAGGAAGACCAATCCCTTCCTATCTTCTGAAGCTCATTAAAAATCAATAACTGCATCAAACCATGATGAAACAAAGATGTTTCACAACCATCAAATCTGGCTTGTACGTTATCAGCCATTTTGGAAAGACTCCTATGAAAATAAAAGGGAAAATCGAGTGAGATCTTATTAGTGCAATGCAGAAGCAAATTAAAATGATATGTATATAATTTATGCTATCTGCCTTCACATGTAAAGTATCAATGAATGTTAAACAACAACTTTGCATAGGTGTCTTTAATGCAGATTCTAGGTATTGAATTATTGAGGTCCATATATGCATACTCAGGTTTCATGAATTCCTTGCATGGCTCCATGTCAAATTTAAAACCTTTGAACCAAGTTTCTTGCCCCCTTGGAATTTTTGTTACAGAAGCAATAATCTCTGGTGTAATTTTCACATTTATCATCCCAACCTTGGTAGTTGTTCCGTTGAAGTGCAAAGAAAATTCTTTAGACACCTATGTGTGGCAACCATGCAGCTTTTCACAAAATTGGAGACAACCTACTCTGTTGAATGCCTCCATCACTGTTTGGTCTTCAATTATGGCCTTCATATTTTTAGGCTAATATCTTAAGCAGTGTCCCCCTCTATGGACTTTCTTTTCCTCTGCCACGCTTCTCAGAAAAACCTGTCAACTTCACTTGAATATATGAAACAACCTCACTTGAATATATGAAACAACCTCGCTTGATTAGAATATATCTTCCTCACTTGATTATGATGAATATAACCACTGTATAAAACAACCAAAGGTTTTTCTTTACTACTTTAGAGCTTAGACTCTCGAATGGAGGCAAATGAAACTAGAATGACCAAATTATGAAAGATTTTGAATTTGAAATGTCATCTCATAACTGAATGATGCCTCATTCATACCCTATCATGACAATGATGACTATAGGATGGGTAAGTACATTGAATCTCATCACTAACTGACTCATTGTACCAATAGCCTATCATTTCCCAACGAATTCTGACAATTTTTAGCTCAATTGACAAGACGGTTAAGAAATTGTGCTTTCGTAGCACCCACAGTGTATTTTTTCCATTTTGCGCTATGAAACTATTAGTGCTTTCGTAGCACAAATAAACTTTTTTGTACTAACGACACTATTTTTAACCCGAAACCTTATGGAATGACTCCTAAATGGAAAATATGAATATTTGACCATGAATGGACCTTTAAAAGACTTTATTTGTACTTAATGATGACCTTTGGACTTGTGAAAATCTAACCTACCCTTAACCAAATCCTAAAATGACTTCTAAACCTGTTTTGAAATCATGATAAAAAACACAGTTAACCTAATAATGTTTTGAAAATTTTTGGGTGGTAATAGAACCCACGAGCCCTAACCTGGCTACGGTCTCCCCTCCCACTCGGTCATATGAAGCCAAAGGTGGGGAGGTGAATGCTAAAGGGAACCCGACTTTTGGATTTGCATCTCTTAAGAAGTTTGAATTGTCGAAATTATATACACTAAGCATGCATACATCCAGATTCCCCTGATCTCACAATATTTAAGTTCTTGAAAAATACAAAATCATTCCACTATTAATATTTTGTGGAAAATTAATTGCAAACACATGTGAAGCATAAATAATAACAATAGCACATAACATAGTTTTTTAACGGGAAATATTGAAGCTGAAAAACCCAACTGTCATATATTATGTATCATGGAGATCATGTAACAATCTCATAAAAAGCTTAGTACATCAAGCTCTTAGTACAATCAATCATCACACACTAATCAGAACAAATTTGCAAATCCATGCACCGATTTATTGCCACCTGATAGCCTGTCTCCACTACGCAATCCCTGCTGAAGAATAGCTCTGAATGAATTCGAATCTACCTCGCTTGAACTGTGAAATCCTCATTGGAAACTCCAATGTGTGAGTGGTGCAATCAATGCATCACTATAGTCACAACAGATAGTCCATCTTGCCCTTTCACCTATCTCTCCAGTGGGTCTCCACTGGAACTGACATGCACTTTAGTTAACTGCTATATTGTTCAGTTGATTAATGAGTTATTATTTGTGAATTAATTAACTAACTAATTCACTCCACTCTCACTAGTGTATCATTCAGTTAGACTAGATACAACTAGCTCAACTGAGTTTAACTCCATTAACCGAGTTAAACTAAATAACAACTCCATGAACTACTCTTCCAACTCTGTCATAAATTTTCCACTTCATTTCTAACTGAGTCCTCCATGCATGAACCACTAGTAAACCCTAGGAATTTTGTAATTCCTTCAGCCCACTGATTTGCCAAATTTGTACACTGAAATTAAGTGCTCCAAGATAATAATTTGATGTTTATTGTCAAATTATTATTAAGAGCTAATAATAATCGACACTTCTATTTTTAGATCGAAGATATATAAATATACTTCACCAAATATTTTAAAAATAGAATTTCATCTATTTTTCCAACTTTACCAACCATCCACAAATAGCATCCTGCAACTTCTGAAATATGATCACCATGTCTAAAAATAGACATAGTCTAAAAATAGAGTTGCGCCAAAAATAGTGTGTGAGCCCCTTACTGAAGGTGACTCTTTTCACTAAGCTCATCATGTTTTTAAATCTCAACACTCCCTCTCAACAAGATAGGGATTATCTTTCACCCCAATCCTACCTCTATGTATTCGAATTTGCTCCTGGTGAGCGCCTTTGTAAGAATATCTGCATCCTGATCCTCTGTAGGAATATACTTAAGCAACATGATCTTCCGCTGCACAAAATATCTTATATGATGATACCAGATATCAATATGTTTAGATATATCATGAAACACATGATTAACCGAGAGTTTAATGCAACTTTGATTATCACAATGTATCACTGTAGGATCTAAATGTGAACCGAACAAACTGACCAGGATCTTCCTCATCCAGATAGCCTCACATGTAGCTTGAATTGCTGCCATGTATTCTTCTTCTATTGAAATGAGTGCCACAGATCTCTTTTTCCTACTGTACAAATAAACTGTCGTAGATCCGATACTAAAAAATCCCTCCTGATGTGCTCTTTCTATCTGTCGGGCTGCCTGCCCAATCTGCGTCCGTGAAGGCATGAAACTTCACCTCATCCATCTGTCTGTACCATAAGCCATACTCATATGTGCCCTTGATATATCTCAGGACATGCTTGCCTACCTTCCAAAAGAGCTTGGTAGGCTTAACCATTGCTTGTGAAAGCTCGTTCACCACATAGCATATGTCCGATCTTGTATTAACTAAATACATGAGCGAACCCACCAATTGTCGATAAATAGTGGCATCCAATACCTCTGCCGATGTAGCATCCTCTTTCCTCAAATTTCCTGGAAGAGGATTGTTGATAGGCTTGCAGCCTTGCATGTGAAACTTCTCCAGTATCTCCCGAGCATACTTGCCTTCAGACACAAACAGTTCACCTTCCCGCTACCATATTTCCAATCCAAGGAAATAATGAAGGAGGCCCAAATCCTTCATCTCAAACTCATTTTCAAGGCTTGCCTTGCATGAGTGTATCAAATGCTCATTACCCATTAGTATTAAATCATCAACATAAGAAAAATGATTAAAATCTTACCCTCCACCACAATTTGGTACAGGTTTGCATCTGCCTCACTCTTGGTGAAGCCAAGTTCAATGAAATAGTTGTCGATCTGTATGTACCAAGCATGAGGTGATTACTTTAGCCCATACAATGCTCTTTTGAGTCTGCACACATACGACTCACTACTGAAGATCTCAAATCCTTCAGGCTACTCAGTGTACACCTCTTCCTCAATGATCCCATTAAGGAATGCAATCTTCACATCCATCTAATGAAAGTGCCAACCCATCTGCGCTGAGAGAGCAAGGATGGTCCTTATGGAAGAATACCATGCGACAGGTGCAAAGGTTTATTCATAATCAATCCCCTCGATTTTTGAGAAGCACTGGGAAATAAATCTTTCTTATACTTCTCGACGCTCCCATCAGCAGCTTGATTTACCTTGTAGATCCATCTTTATCCTACAACTGATTTTCCCACCGGCCTTGGAAAAATCTCCCAAGCATTGTTTCTGACAATGGATTCATAATTCTCCACCATGGCATTCACCCATGTGGGCTCCTACACTTCTTCTTCAAAATAATATGGCTCTTTCAAGATACACTTGCTCATGAGAGCCATGTATCTAGCAAATTAGTCAGGTGACTGTCTCTGTCTGCGCTATGATGTAGGGACTCCTGCATTCTGTGTCATATCAAGCTTCAGTCTCTCAGCTTTTTTGGTCTACTTTCTACCTTGTTTGACGTTTGGTTCTGCATGAGTGGACTCCTCCACTCCATGAATCTCCTCTTGTGGTTGATCCACATCCAGAGGCTCATCTTTCCGAACAAGCAGTTCCTTCATTGCATGTAAGTCGAGCTCCCTCTCAAGCATAGCTTGTGCAACACCCACGATAGTGTTTTTCTTCCTCTCAGCGACCCCATTCTGCTGTGGGTTATGAGGCTCTATGAGTTCTCTTCGAATTCCTTCTTTTCTACAGAAGTCTTTGAATTCGCCCGAGATGTATTCACCACCATTATAGCTCCATAGAGCTTTCACTTGCTTTCCCGACTCCTTCTCCACCAATTCTTTATACTCACAGAACTTTGAAAATGTTTCGCTCTTCTTCTGCATGAATAATATCCAACATCTAAGAGAATAATTATCAAAAAATGTAACATAATACTTATTTTTTGTTTTTGAAGCAACCGAGAAAGGTCCACACACGTCTGTGTGAATTCTCTCCAAGATCATCGAAGCATGGTTCTCCTTCTCATGAAAGGTGGTTTTCACAAACTTACCCATAGTACATCCCTTGCACTAATATTACTGCGCAAGAGTACCCTTGGGAAGTTCAGTAGAAATATGCTGCAAAATCTTCAAATTTCCATGGTGAAGATGGCCCAATCTCCTGTACCATAATTCGCCCTCATCCTGGCTCACCACTTCTTCTACTTTTCCCACCATTGCGGTGCAACCATCTACCTCCAACTTGTAGAGATTCTTAACTCGAATCCCTATCTTCTTGGTTTGACCCATTGTTTTATGTCGAAGGAAGGCTTTTCCCTCACTGAAAACAACATCATAACCTTTGTCTTCCAACATTGCGATCGAGACCAAGTTCTTCTTTAGACCTGGAACATGCATAACATCCTTCAACAGGAATGGATTACCAGACTCCTTCTCAAAGGTAATGGTCTCAATTCTAGTCGCACTGTATCGACCATCGTCGCCCATCTCTACATGCATCTGGAGGTCCTTCTCCTCTAAGTCACTAAACAACTCCTTGTCTCCAGTCATATGGAAAGACGCACCATTATCAAGATACCACATTGATCCCATATAGCTTGAAACCAAGCATGCAATCAAGGATAAATCAAGTTCAAATTGTGAAGCTAAGGCCTCTCTAGCCATAGCTCCAACAGCCTTCTTGTTCTTCTTCTTCTATGGGAAGTTAGTGGCAAAATTCCCATGTTCGTGACAGTGAAAACACTTCACCTTGGACAAATCTTGATTCTTGCCTTTAGCATCAGATTTTGAAAGAAATTTCTTCCCCTTCCCTTTCCTTGATTTTTCATCCAAAGCTTAATTCTCTTCATCATAATTCTTTGATGAAGAGCCATCCCTGGTACCTCGCCTTATCTCCCCCTACACAAGATCCGACTAAAGTCGCTCCCATCCTGGCAATTTCTCCCGTCCATTGAGAGAGTCTTCGTAGCTATGCCAACTCTTTGGAATCCCAAGGAGATCCAAGCTCACTAAGTCTTCATCATCAACAGTAATCCCCACACTTCCCAGTTCATCCATACAGTGGAAAAACTTCGTGAGATATTTTGGAATACTGTCACCCTTCTCCATTTTTATTTTTCTGAGCTTTTCTTTCAGTGCCAACTTCCACTAGTCACTGCTGCTTTGGAACAAATCTGTGAAAGCCTTCCACTTTAAGACTGGAGTGGCTTTCCCATGAAGGTTGGACACAATATGGTCCTTCACACCTTCCAACAGAATTCTTCTTGTCTTTGCTATTTTCTTTCTCCATGTGTCAAGTAATGCAACATCGCTAGATCCCAACTTAGGAACATCACTATCGATGAACTCCTTAAGTCCATTATCCTCCAGCACTGCCTCCATCCTATCCTTCCAGGCTATTTAATTCAAGCTCAAATCAATGGAATACTCCAATCACAACCCATTGAAATAAATTTCAATGTATACTCAACTTCTGCACCAATAATTTTCTGTAGCAAATTCGAATTGTCCACCAGCACAAACTCAACAATTCTTCACAATTGCAATCTTCACGAATTAGCACTGCTCTGATACCATGTAGAAATTATATACACTAAGCATGCATACATCTATATTCCCATGATCTCACAATATTTAAGTTCTTGCAAAATACAGAATCATTCCACTATTAATATTTTGCGGAAAATTAATTGCAAACACATGTGAAGCATAAATAAAAACAATAGCACATAACATAGTTTTTTAATGGGAAAGCATGAAGTTGAAAAACCCAAATATCATATATTATGTATCATGGAGATCATATAACAATATCATACAAAGCTTAGTACATCAAGCTCTCAGTACAATCAATCATCATACACTAATCAGAAGAAATCTGCAAATCCGGCACTGATTTCTGTTTACACTGTCTTGCCTCCTTTGCACAATCCTGTACAAGAAAATGACTCTGAATTCAAATCTATGTTGCTTGCACTGCGCAATCCTCATTGGAAACTCCAATATGTGTGTGGTGCAATCAATGCAGCACTATAGTCACAACAGATAGTCCATCTTTCCCTTTCACCTACCTCTCCAGTGGGTCTCCACTGGAACTGACATGCACTGTAGTTAACTGCTATATTGTTGAGTTGATTAATGAGTTATTATTTTTGAATTAATTAAATAATTAATTCACTCCACTCTCACTAGTGTATCATTCAGTTAGACTAGATACAACTAGCTCAACTAAGTTTAACTTCATTAACTGAGTTAAACTAAATAACAACTCCATGAACTACTCTTCCAACTCTGTCATAATTTTTCCACTTCAATTCTAACTAAGTCCCCCATGCATGAACCACCAGTAAACCCTAGGAATTTCTTAATTCCTTCATGTAGAAATTTGAATAATAGTTGAATTATTCACCGATATTATCGTGATTACACAATATTTAAGCTTCATGCATAATACATAACCTCTTCTACAATTGATCATCAATATGCGGAAATAGAAGCAGTCGCATGCGCACATTAAAACATAATCAAGCACACATATAACACAGTATGTAATAAGGAAAGCATACAGCTAAAAACCCCCAACTATCTGTATATTATAATGATAGAGAACATGTAACAATACATAGCACAAAGCTCTCACAGCTCTCAACACTATCTCACATGCTACACACAAACTAGCATGGAAGATGATCAAGTCACAGGTTCCAATCTCCTCCACAAGTCTGCCAGCCTCTACTGCGCAATCGAAGATGAATAATGATGAGATCCAAGTTTGAATCCCCCTGGCTTTATCTGCGCAATCCTCATTGGCAATCTCAATCAATGTGTGTGCAAATCTCATGCACAGCTATAGTCACAACTGATAGTAGACTCACCCTTTCACCCACCTCTAACACTGGTCTCCACTGAACTGTCCATGAATTGCAGTTAACTTATGTGTTCTTTAGTTGATTTATGATTTAATAATTAGTGAATTAATTAATAATTAATTCACACCACTCATCACTAGTGTATTTTTCAGTTAGACTAAATACAACTAGTTCAACTAAGTTAAACAGAACACAACTCCACCAACTGTCTCATCAACTCCACCAAACTCTGCCACATGAGTTCTAACTGAATTCAACCATGCAATAGCTCAACTAACCCTTAGGAAACGCGTATTTCCTTCTGTCAGCTGCATGTGCCACATCCAAGCATCAAATTGAAGTGCTCCAAGAGGATAAGATAATGTTTATAGTCTAAATATTATTAAGGGTTAATAATATTTGACTGTTCTATTTTTAGCCCGGCAGTCTAAAAATAGATTCCGCCTAATGTCTAAAAATAGAGGTCCATCTATTTTTACCAACTTGACCAATCATCCATAAATAGCATCCTGCAACTCATAGACCATGATCCATATGTCTAAAAATAGACATAGTCTAAAAATAGACTTTGCGCCAAAAATAGCCTGCGGGCCCACTTAGTGAAGGCGACTTCTTTTCACTAAGCTCCATCATCTTGTAGCATTTTCAAAACTCCCTCTCAACAAGATATGGATTATCTACAACCCCTATCCTGCCTCTGTGGTATTCGAATTTTCTCCTGGTGACCGCCTTCGTCAAGATATCAGCATCCTGATCCTCCGTGGGAATATATGAAAGTAACATGATTCTCCGCTGCACACAATCTCTGATATGATGGTACCTGATGTCAATGTGTTTGGATCTATCATGAAATACTGGATTATCTGAGAGATTAATGCAACTTTGGTTATCACAATAAATCACAGTAGGCTCCAAGTGTGACCTGAACAACCCGACCAGGATCTTCCTCATCCATATGGCCTTGCATGCAGCCAAGCTTGCTGCCATATACTCAGCCTCTGCTGAAATGAGTGCCACGGATCTCTGCTTCCTGCTGTACCAAGAAACTACTATCGTCCCAATACTGAAGATCCCTCCAGATGTGCTCTTTTTGTCTGTTGGGCTCCCTGCCCAATCTGCATCCGTGAAGCCACATAGATTCACCTCATCCTCCTGTCTGTACCACAAGCCATATCCCGATGTGCCTCTAAGATAACGCAATACATGCTTGTCTACCTTCCAGAAGAGCTTGGTAGGCTTAACCATAGCTTGTGAAAGCTAGTTAACAGCATAGCATATATCGGGTCGTGTATTGACCAGATACATAAGTGACCCCACCAACTATCGATAAACAGTGGAATCCACTACCTCCACTGAAGTAGCATCCTCCTTCCTCCAACCTCCAGGAAGAGGAGTATCAACAGGCTTGCAGCCATGCATGTTGAACTTCTCCAGTATCTCCCAGACATACTTACCCTGAGAAACAAACAGTCCATCACTACGCTGCCAAATTTCCAATCCCAGGAAATAATGAAGGAGGCCCAAGTCCTTCATCTCAAACTCTCTAGCAAGATCCTCCTTGCATGAAAGTATCAATAGCTCATAACCCATCAAAATCAGATCATATACATACACTACAATGATTAGCAACTTCCTTTCCACAAAAATCTAGTATAGGTTAGGATCCGCCTCACTCTTGGAGAATCCAAGTCTGGTGAAATAACTGTCTATCTATGTGTACCAAGCACGAGATGCTTGTTTCAACCCATACAGTGCTCTCTTGAGTCTGCACACATGCGACTCACTGCTGAAGATCTTGAAACCTTCGGGCTACTCTATGTACACCTCCTCCTCAATGACTCCGTTGAGGAACACAGTCTTCACATCCATCTGATGGATGTGCCACCCCATCTGCGCTAAGAGAGATAGGATCGTCCGTATGGAAGAATACCTTGCGACAGGTGCAAAGGTCTCCTCATAGGCGATCCCCTCAATCTATGAAAAGCCCTGAGCAACAAATCTTGCCTTGTACTTTCCACACCCCACACCGTTTGACCAGAGATCCATCTCGAACCCACCACTGATTTCCCCTCCGGCCTTGGGACAATCTCCCATTCATTGTTTCTAACAATCGAATCATACTCTTCCACCATGGCATCTACCCATGCAGGGTCCTCCACAGCTTCCTCGAAAGAGGATGGATCTGTCACGACACATTTTCTCACAATAGCCATGTATCCAGTGTACTGGTCCGGTGACTGTCTCTGTCTGCCCTATGTTGTAGGTGGTCCTACAATCTTCTCTGCATCTTGAGCCAGTCGCTCAGCTTCTGTAGTGCGCTTGCGCCCTCTGATGGTTGGCGCTACATGAGTGGTCTCTTCCACTCCATGAACCTCATCCTATGGCTAATCCACATCCTGAGACTCATCCTTAGGAACTAATAGCTCCTCATCTGCATGCAAGTGTGGCTCCCTCTCAAGCGAACACTGCATGGCTTTCTCCTCCTGAAATTTGATATCCCGTCGCACAACAGTCTTGCGACTGTCTAGCAAATACACATGATAGTTGTGGGGTGTATCAGTGTACCCCAAAAATATCCCAACCTCTACGGTCGGCTCCAGCTTCTTCCTAGTATCCTTCGTCACATGCATGTAGACAGGTGAACCAAAAATCCTCAAGTGGGAAATATTAGGCCTCTTGCCAGAAAACACCTCCTCCGGTGTACTCATGCCAAGTATCTTGTGAGGACAACAGTTGTGCACATATACTGCAGTATTGCATGTCTCCACCCACAAGTGAAGGGGTAGGCCCTGATCATGCAACATCACCCGTGCAACACCCACGATCGTTCTGTTCTTCCACTCAGCAACCCCGTTCTGCTGTGGGTTATGAGGTGCTATGAGCTCTCTTCAAATCCCTTCTGCGCTGAAAAATTCTTTCAATTCGCCAGAGATGAACTCACCACCATTGTCGATCCTAAGAGCCTTCACATGCTTTCTCGATTCCTTCTCAACTAGCGCCTTGAACTCACAAAAATTTGAGTATGTCTCGCTCTTCTTCTGCATGAAGAAGATCCATCACTTCCGAGAAAAATCATCAACAAAGATCACATAGTACCTGTGCTTTGTTGTCGAAGCTACTGAGAAAGGTCCACACACGTCTATGTGAATTCTCTCAAGGATCGTCGTGGCGCGACTATCCTTCTCGTGAAAGGTGGCTTTCACAAATTTTCCCAAGGTACACCCCTTGCACTGATCTGACTGCGCAAGAGTGCCCTTAGGAATCCTAGTAGAAATCTGCTGCAGTATCTTCAAAGCTCCATGGTGAAGGTGGCCCAATATCCAGTGCCACAGCTCGCCATCATCCTGGCTCACCACTCCTTCCGCCTTGCATGCCATTGCTGCACAACCATCTACTTGTAGCTGATAAAGGTTCTTGACACGAACCCCTATCTTCTCAGTTTCTCCAATTGTCTTACTGCGCAGGAAAGCCTTTCCTTTGCTGAAGACAACATCGTACCCCTTGTCTTCTAACATCGCTACAGAGATCATATTCTTCTTCAATCCTGGAACATGCATCAAATCCTTCAATACGAAGGGTTTACTAGACTCCCTCTCAAAGGAAATGGTACCGATACCGGTCGCACTGTATCTACCATCATCACCCATCTCGATGTGCACTCCAAGATCTTTCTCATTCAGATCTGAAAACAAATCTTGATCTCCAATCATGTGAAAAGACGCACCACTGTCCAAGAACCATACTGATCCCATCACACTTGAGACCAAGCATGCAATCAGCGAAAAATCCAGCTCAAACTACGAGGCTAAGGCCTCTCCAGCTGCAGATCCAACAGCCTGCTTATTTTTCTTCTTCTGCAGACAATTTGTGGCATAATGTTCGTGCTGGTGATAGTAAAAACACTTCACCTTGGACATGTCCTTCTTCTTGCCTTTCGCACCGGAATGAGAAGCTTTATTGCTCTTCCCCTTCTTTGCTTTGGCAGCCAAAGCACAATTTTCTTCATCAGATGCTTTTGATGAAGATTTGTCCCTGGTACTCCGCCTTATCTCCTCTTGCACAAGATCCGACCAAAGTCACTCCCATCTTAGCAATTTCTCCCGACCTGTTGACGGGAAAATTTGTCCGGCCAACAGTAGGGGATCTCCCCGGTAGAAAGTCCCAATTAGACCTTAAACCGTTTGGAGTAGGGATCCCGTCCGGAGTGTGGGTCCGGCTACCACTTAAGATGACTTCTCTTCGGTCTCAAAAGAACCTGCTTGGACATGCGAACATACACTTATTCGCCTGATATAGAGTACGAGATGAACGTGTTAAACATGAATCAAACACTATGTGTAGCAAGATTATAGATAAAGCACATACACCTCAAGAGATGTCATTAGCAACACATCTTTTGTGGGGTAATTGCTTGTACAGTGGTCTGATCACACAAGAAATAGTTCTTGATGATAAGATACTTCTGCACTTCCTGAAAGATGAAACGAAATGCTAACAAACTAGTTTATTAACATTCATTAATATAACAGATAATAAGATGAACATCATTGATACAACACGGATAGCCATGACGTATAAACGATATCATGAAAAGAACAGATTCATTAATCATAGGATATTCTGAAACTGTTGAAAGAAATACACAAAGTGTTCATACAACAAAACACATCATAACCATAGGGTATTTTAACAAGATTCTATATTCATATGCTCAAGTGTCAGATCTTTAACACAATGCTCGTAGCTCCTGAGTTTTCCAAAAGAAAAAGCCCTAATTACAATGTCCCGTAGGAGTATTTATACTGCAAAATTGTCCGTTGGGTTTCCTTGACTGTTCGTCTTCTTGACCTTTGGGTTACCTTGCGACCCACTCTTTTTGCGACCTGGACAGGTGATGCGACCTGCGACCTAGGTAGGAGATGCGACCTGCGACCTGTCCTGTTGGTGCGACTTGCGACCTGGTTCTACTTGCTGCTGCCGGGACGCGAAATGTTAATGTCAGGGATGTCGACTTGTTGTTCTCTGAGGAAATCCTGCCATGCCTGATATTCTGCTGCTATGGGTGACACCAGAGGTACCTCCTGATATTCTGAAACTGTTGAAAGAAATACACAAAGTGTTCATAAAGCAAAACACATCATAACCATAGGGTATTTTAACAAGATTCTATATTCATGTGCTCAAGTGTCAGATCTTTAAATACAATGCTTGTAGCTCCTGAGTTTCCCAAAAGAAAAAGCCCTTGTACAATGTCCCGTAGGAGTATTTATAATGCCAAAATTGTCTGTTGGGTTTCCTTGACTGTTCGCCTTCTTGACTTTTGGGCTACCTTGAGACCCACTCCTTCTGCGACCTGGGTAGGTGATGCGACCTGCGACCTAGGTAGGAGATGCGACTTGCGACCTATCCTGTTGGTGCGATTTGCGACCTGGTTCTTTTTGCTGCTCAGGACTTGCTGCTGCCAGGACGCGAACTGTTAATGTCAACCTGTTGTTCCCTCAGGAAATTTTGCCATGCCTGGTATTCTGCCGCTATGGGGGACACCAGAGGCACCTCCTCTTTCAGCCTATGCACGCATTCCAAAGCGTTTGGTACTAAGGTCTCCCTCTTCTGTCCGATCTGATTTGAGAGCGACGCAAGCTTGGTATAAATCCGCGCTGGAGCGGCGATGAATTGACTGAGATGCTCTTGAGATGCGGAGGGCTCCGGATCAGCTGCGGCCTGTTTGATAGGTTGCAAGAATGTTTGAATATCCTGGTTTACTTGTTCCCAGGTTTTCTTCTCTTCTAATGCTCCAAGCGATGGGATGTGATGCAGCGTATGCATTGAGTCGATACCACTAATTAGATGGTCGTACGAGGACATCACTTTGTCCAGGTCTTTAGACAATTTGTCTCCAGATTGCATCGCTATGCGGAGTTGAACTTTTGCATCCTGCGTGCGGATCCAGTCCCTCTTAGGCAAATTTTCAGGTGCCTGAGGGTACTGAATGGTCCAACCCATCATCCTGTCCAAAGCCTGTGAAGCCTCTTTGAGCTGATCTTGTCTTTGCCTGGTTTCCATTCGTGCTCTTGCCAGAGGAGCGACTGTTTGTTTGATGGTGAACATTTCACCATATACCTGTCTCATAGTCATTTCCAACACCTCACACTCCTTGAAAATGGCAAGCGAGACTTCATTTGCTGGTAGAGCTTGGTTTCGAAGTTGCTGGACTTCCGCTTGCAATGCCGCTTTCTCCTGCTCTGCCATCTTTTCGCGTTGCTCAGCTGCGTGCAGTCTTTTTTGTAGAGCTACTATTTCTCTACTCATCCGGGTTACATTCTCTTCTGTAGCCGCAGCGAAGGCAGTACCTGCTGACGCTATCATTACCGGATTAGTCCTGGTATCCAAAACTATATCCTTGCCTGTGGATACTGCAGATGATGCAGAGGGACTATGTGCCAACGACCTCCTCTTCTCTTGACGGATCTTGAACGAAAATTGATCAAATGTGAGTCTGGTCAGGTCGAACACATCTTCTTCCTGTCTCTGGGGCGATCTAACATCAGAGAGTTGTGTACGGCCCAAAGGTATGTCGAGAGGAGTTACTTCAAGATCATCTAGCGTGTCATCCTCTCTTTCCTCTGTGTTCTTCTCTTCCTCTTCCTTCCTCCGCCGTTCGGCTTCTGCTGCTGCTTCTATCTCGGCCCTCTTCTTCTGTTCAGCTGCAGCTGCCTGCTCAGCTTTCCTTTGTCGTTCAGCCTCTGCGGCTGCTTCTATTTCGGCCCTCTTCTTCTGTTCAGCTGCAGCAGCTTGCTCGGCTTTCTTTTGGCGTTCACCCTCTGCCTTGTCCAACTCTGCCTTAAGCGCCTGTTCCGCTGCAGCTTGTGCCTCTTTGTCTTCTTTTTCTTTCCTAGCCTCTTTGGCCAGCTTCTTCTTTTGTGTTGCAGCTGCACTTTTTTGGCGCGCCGCCTCATCTTCTTTTAGCTTTTTCTCCCTTTCTTGCTGGGCTTTTGCTTCTGCATCCTTTTGTTTGATGGATGGAGTTGACCCTGTGTTGATTCGGGATTTCTGGAGCATGGATGAAGAGGAAGCTCCTAACTGACGTCTTCTGTCTTCTAAGTTCTGATTATCTGAGTCTTCCTGGACCACGTCAATCCCCGGAGCAAGTTGTCTTTCAGCATTATACCAGTTTCTTCTCTCATCTTCTGCTGGGCGCTCAAGGTGCTGATAAGTCCACCTGAGGTTGGCTCTCCGGCAGTGTTCAGGGACCAATCTCTCTGGGTCATAGTTTCGGTGTTCAAGTGCCCCCAGCTGATAACTTCTCATTGCGTCTGCTTCTGCTAGTACCTCCTTGAAGTATTTAACTGTGAATGCACCAATAGTGAGGGGCAGAGTGGGCCATGGCTTCTTTTTTCCCTTAGACAGGATGTTGGAGAACCCATGTGACATCTGAAAGCACACCTCCTGCATCAACATTTTGTCCGTCACGAAACGAGGCATAACATGTGGCGCCTTGTAAGTTCCAAAAACTCGGATGAAGGTGTACTCAGGGAAAGGGAACCAGTGCGCCACTTTAACCAGAGTCTCCTTGGCCCGCCATGACATGCAAGGGGCGTCTTGGCCAACATCTGTCTCTGTATTTAGCGGAATGTCTCCTTGGGAGATCCGATCTATGTCATGTTTGTATTTGGACTCCCAAAATACTGGGACTCAGATGGATTCCCGCGTGTCGTGGAGCAATGAGAAGGCTTGTGCTCCCATCCATCAAACTCTACTCGGGCGCACACCGCATCTAGTAGGTATGAAGCCATGTAAAATTCAGCAGGCATTCCTTCGTCCGGGGCCAATGCCGAGTTCAAGTTGGTCTGCATCGACATCATCAGTATGCCGGCCCAGTTAAAACGGGTGCCCTGTGTTGTCACATACTCCATAATAGTGGCCCAACTGCCGTTGAAAGTGGAGCAATCTGGGCGCCCGTAAAGCCTGCAGAGCATGGCAGCAACCAATTTATAAACTTTTCTTAGGCTCGCCACTGGGTAGTCCTGGTTCTTTTTTACCTTGAACTTCTCGGGCTCCTCCCACCATTGTTTAATAGTATCAACTATCGGGACGGCGTGAGTAGCAGCCCATTCTCGAGTAAAATGCTGGTTTGGGCAAGGCAGTGAATAATAAATGTGTGCATCCGAGCCTACCAGCGTAGTGAAAGCTCTGCCTTCATAATCCCTGATCACAAATTTCTCGGGGTCTGTCTTTTGTATGATCCAGTCTATGATCTCCGGACATGGGAATATGGCTGGATGCGCCCCTGCCAGATGTAGTTTGGACCTCTTTACCGCCAAGTATACTTCTCGGTCTGGGAGGTCTTCCGGAAATTCTTCTGGCAACTTGGCGAACTCCTGATAAATCTGGTACCACCTCATGCTGTCATCTTTCGAAAAAGTACATCATGTATCTCGGAATATTGGGGGTGGGGACACCACCACCAGCTCATCAGTCTCTTCCATTGTTCCCTTGTCCTTTCTCCGAGACCGCGGGGGCGCCATGTCACTAGAATCTGAGAGCACAGGTATGCACTCTATGTCTTCACCTGTCAAATTCAGAAAGGAGTCCCACGATAAGAACGTCATGGCGCTTAAAACCAGTTACAACTTAGTGACAAAACCTAACTGCGTTAATGCAAAACTGGACTGGTGAGTCGCTGGGTCGCGGATCACACAACAGGGCCCGGGCGCGACCTTGCGACTTCGCGACCTGGCGACCTGAGGTCGCTGGGTCGCCAGGTCGCAGATCTATGAAAACAACGGAAAGTGCGACATAGCGACCTGGCGACTAGGTCGCTGGGTCGCAGGTCGCAAATCTATAAAACTGGAGAAAAATGCGACTCTGCGACCTAGCGACTAGGTCGCTGGGTCGCAGGTCGCAGACTGGCCTACCGGGGGTTTGGTGCGCGCGGCCTTGAACCTTTTTGCCCTCCTTCTCTTGGGAATTTGCAAGTTTTCTGGAGCCAGGGAGAGCTGGGGCATGATTTTAAAAGTAAAGGGGTGATGCCATGGGGTGAAACAACAAATAGTGAGGTTTTGGGTAACTTATGCAATGCGTAATTGGAAAAACCTCAGAAAACATTAAATCATGGCCAAAAGACAATTTAAAGGCTACAGGGGAGATGGGTTTAGTAAGAAAACTATTAAAACGGAAACAGCAGGAAGAAATGGCAACTTACCCGGGAAAACTTGTCAGTTGAGCTGTCAGAGGCGTTTTCCTTACAAATCGCTGAATGTGAAAAATGCGACCTGCGACCCCCCCGTTTATAGGAAGTCGCACGTGCGGGCCATTAATGCGGGTCGCTGGGTCGCAGATTCGTCAAACCTTGAGTTTTGCGACCTGGCGACCTTGCGACCTGGCGACCTGGGGTCGCTGGGTCGCAAGGTCGCTAAGTCGCGATTTTCGGAAAATGACCAAATTGCGACCTGGCGACCTGGGTCGCTAGGTCGCTAGGTCGCGAGGTCGCAGTTTTCATAAGTTTAGGTAATATGCGACCTGGCGACCTGGCGACCTGAGGTCGCTAGGTCGCAAGGTCGCAATTTGCATGAATGTCTACTTTTGCGACTTAGTGGCTTAGCAGCTTCTCTTTAGTTCTAAGGGGCTCCAAAATTTTAAAGAGGTAGTCTTTTTTGGAGGGTGTTGTAAAGGTTACAACAAATGGCGATTCACTGGACAAACTCAGAGTCTCTGCTGATGGTTAGCCTTAGTGGGGGGAGGGAGGGACTTATGCTAACTGTCCTTTTTTATCTTGTGGTTGCCATTTCCTAGCCTTCGGTCATCCAGCTGGGTTGCCGAACTTGCTGGTCCGGTTGGGCGCCATTCAAACAAATTATTTCTTTAGGTCTCCGGGCTGGAAGGGTTGGAGAACTCTAGGCGGCTACAGGGTCTGGTACGATTATTTTTTCCTCATCGTGTTGCTCCGCTGCCAGCGAACCTCTCGATCCCGGCGGAGTCACTGCATAGGAATCGTGAACGTTGCTCCGCTGCCAGCGAGCCTGGTCAGTACCCCGGCGGAGTCGTTACATCACCTCTCTGCGAAGGAAGCCTTTCTCAATCCTTTACCCTTTATTTGTGTGCTATTGCACTTATTTCGAATGTGCCTGAGGCACTTATTTAGATGTGCTTATGGCACTTATTTGAAATGGCAGTTTTGCCTGGGCGGATGAGGGATCCCGACTTATTTTGCTTGCAGAGAGGTTGTTCCTGGTCTAGTATGAGGACTTTGATTTTTCCCAGACACCCTGACATAGCATAGAGTATCTCTCTTCCCTTCTGGTCCGGTTACCATTTACACTGCATTTTCTTTTGTGGACACCCTCTCAGACTGGCGAGGTAAGCTTTCATGCTTGATGACTTGAGCTCGGTAATGTGCTACTTTTAGGTGCGGAGAACAAGCAAGCTTTTGCCACCTTTGAGTTTGTCGGGAAAAGCTTTCCATCAGCGGAGAACCTGCGGCAGTATGCCAATCTGTGTGACTCTAACACATCCTTCCTTAGGCTTTTATTCTATTTATTATTATTATTTTTTTTTTTTTTTTTTTTTTTTTTTTTTAACAAAAGAGACAAGAAAATATGGTACAAAACGAGACAGCCCTCCAAGGGCTGCTAAGTGAAATAGTATTTGAGGTCGTGCCCGTTTACCGGGAGGACCTCGACTCGTCCATCGAGGGTTTGCAATCTGAACGTGTGTGATCCTATCTTTTCCTTAATTTGGAACGGGCCTGTCCAAAGTGCTTGGAACTTGGCATGCTTCCCTTTTTCCTCATGGGCTTTATCCCACTTAAGGACCAGGTCTCCTACCTCAAAAGTTTTGTTTCCCGCGGACTTTTTATCAAACCATCTTTTGATTCGGCTCTGATGGATGGCAAACTTTTCCCGGGTCTTTTGCCTTTCTTCCTCCAATTTCAGCAAGGTGTCGATTCGGTTTTGCAAGGTGGGACACGGAGTACCATGACATTCTTGGGACAGTTGGAGGGCTGGGAGAGATAGATGAGAAGGGAGGACAGCTTCTTTTCCATACACGAGGAAAAATGGGGAGGTGCCTAAAGAGGACTTGGGAGTAATACGGTCAGCCCACAGTGCATTGTGAAGGGCATTGTGCCAATTTCGCTGGTGGGATAGGAGAGTCTTCTTAATAATACAGATAAGGTTCTTGTTAGTGGACTCAGCTAAACCATTTCCCTGGGGGTAGTAGTTTGCAGAATTTTTCAGAATAATTCCATTTTCCAGCGCAAAATCATATAACTTAAAGGATGAGAAATAAGTCGCATTATCAAAAACTAAAGAAGTCGGAACGCCAAACCTGGTCATGATGAAATGCGTGAGGAATTCTATTACCTCTTGATCGTTGATTCGGCGTAACGGTATTGCCTCAGCCCACCTGGTGAAGTAATCAGTAGCCGTAAGGATATACCGATGTTGTTTAGAAGAGTGAGGTATGATTTCCCCAATTACATCCAAACCCCATTGTTGGAAAGGTTCCTCTACTGCTACTGAGAGTAG
The DNA here is from genome assembly GCA_034641835.2 of Pinus albicaulis. Taxonomy (NCBI): domain Eukaryota; kingdom Viridiplantae; phylum Streptophyta; class Pinopsida; order Pinales; family Pinaceae; genus Pinus; species Pinus albicaulis. The sequence goes on from JAXQQM020067402.1 coordinate 61,406, forward strand.
TGGTGCGGCAGGCCGTGCTTCTCGGTTGGCGAACTTCTGGCACTGAATGCATTTCCCGACATATGCATGCGCGTCTCTGAAAAGAGTAGGCCAATAATATCCTGCACGCATTATCTTATGGGCAGTGGTATCCCCGGAAAAATGACCTCCAGCTGGTCTGTCATGCAACTCGGTTAAGATTTTCTGTGCTTCGTCAGTTTCCAAGCAGCGTAGCAAGACCCCATCGTGGTGTTTCTTGAATAACTTACCTTGGATCAGTTGGTGAGATGCGGCTTTTAGTCTTATTGCGCGCTTCTGTCGGGTAGTAAGAGCAGGGTCCATCGTGCCTTGGGCCAGATACCTTGAAATGTCAGCGTACCAAGAAAGGCTATTTTGCTGAGGCACATGGTCACTCTGATACATGTCGATCTTCTGTTCCCAACATTCTTCTTCCATCTCACGAGTACTTGCAGCCTCTGCGGCCATTTGACATAAGCCCTGTCCTTTAACGGTATGTGCTGGTTTGAACTCTAAATCGTATTCCTGTAAACATGCCATCCAGTTGCCCCGCCTTTCGCCTAGTTCTTGCTGTACGAAGAGTGAGCGGACTGCTGGGTGCGGTACAAAAACCGTGACGTGATTTTTCAAGATGTAGGGCCTAAAATGTTTTACGGCCTTGTAAACCGCATAGGCTTGCTTGTCAATTTCTGGATAGTTTAATTCAACACCCTGTAGACCGGTGCTCATAAAATAAATGGGCCGTTCATCATTGTTATTATCTTTCTGCATGAGGACAGCCGCAAGCGAGGAATCTGAAGCGAAAGTGTATAGGATGAAACCTTTATCAAAATCTGGACTTTGGAGGGAAGGGGTTTCAGCTATAGCCCTTTTGATTTTTTCGAAAGCCTCTTTCTCTGGGAGATTCCATTGGAATGCAGCATTCTTTTTAATCATTCCCTGTAGTGGCCTGACTATTTGCGCGAAATCTGAAATGAATTTACGGACAAAATTAATCTTCCCCAGGAAGGATTGCATTGCTTTCTTGTTGTTCGGAGGCGGAATCTGAGCGATGGCTTTAGCCCGTTCCGGATCAACCACAATGCCCTGTTTAGTGATAATGTGGCCTAACAAATTTCCTTCTGCCACAGCAAAAACGCTCTTTTTAGGATTGAGCGATATTCCATACCTCCTGCACCTCTCGAAGATTTGCTTGAGGTGGCGTAAATGATCGCCCCTGCATTTTGAAAATACAGTAACATCGTCCAAATAAACCACCACGCTCTGCCCTATTAGACCGCGGAAGGCTATGTCCATAGCTCGTTGGAAGGTGGCTCCTGCATTGATCAATCCAAAGGGCATGCGTCTGAAAGCGAAGGTTCCCCATTTTGTCTGGAATGTGGTTTTCAATCTGTCCGGTTCAGCTACCAGCACTTGGTTATAGCCGGAGAAGCCGTCCAATAGGGAGAACATCTCAGATCCAGACACAGCTTGTAATATCTGTTCCATGGGGGGCACTGGGTAGTTGTCTTTGTTTGAGGACCGATTCAGATTGCGGAAATCTACACACAAGCGAATCTCACCAGACTTCTTTCGCACAGGTACCAGATTTGACACCCACGTGGAGTGACGAACTTTGAAAATGATGCGAGCATCTAAAAGCTTCTTAAGTTCTTTTAGAATCATTAGCTCCAAAGCTGGATGTATTTTTCTGAGTTTCTGTTGGAAGGGTTTAATGCCTTCCCTCATGGGTATTACATGTTGAATGATGCGAGTATCATATGTACGTAGATCTTCATATGTCCAGGAAAATACATCACGATACTTCCGGAATAACTGGGTGAAAGCCCGTGCCTCTTCATCACTGCAGTCTTTGCCAAGGTTAACGAACTTAGGGTTCTCATCTGACCCCAAGTTGACTTGTCGATGTGCCAATATGGAACTTTGCACTTTGGTGTTCGGAGGCCTGCGGAATCGGTTTTGCAGATCAAACATCTTTTCTAGTGATACCACCCCTTTGGGCATAATGTTCTCTTTATGTTCATCATTATTTCTCTGTAACGTATGCTCATGTTCTTCCTCATCGATTGCCGCATCCTTGAATACTTCAGTATTGCACATAAAGTCCAAAATCTGTTGATCATCGTTAAAAACGCGTAAATTAGAAATATTGTCTGGCACAGAGGGCCTATATACAATTTCAATAGAAAAACCGTCCCTCAAAGGGGTGAATCTAGCAGCAGCATTGGCCAGAGTATCTGCTACTGCGTTGTGCATCCTAAGGACAGATTTAATTCCAAATGCATCAAAACCAGCAATCAAACGCCATACCTCTTGTTGATACGCCTTTAAATGTGGGGATAAACAGTGAATAGTGTTGCGTACCTGGCGGGTGATGATCTCGGAATCTCCAATGACCTGCAAACATTTTACCTTCAAGTCCAGTGCCTTTTTAAGTCCGAGGATTAATGCCTCGTACTCAGCGGAGTTGTTGGTGCATTGAAACTCTAGCCGGCATGAGATCAAGTATTTATTCTTGTGCGGGTCAAGCAATATGCAACCAGCACCAGCTCCGTCATTAGTCTTAGATCCATCATAATACAAGGTCCATAGGTCGCTTTCTGGCTCCTTCAGGGCACTAGGTTGTGAAGGGGTCTCTGCTGGTAATAAGTCAGGAATTACTTGTTGTTCAGTGACAAAGGCTACCTCAGATTGAACTTCGGGGCCTATAGGAGACTGGGGGGGTTGGTAGCATCCAAATATGGACTCCAGAAGACACATGCCGAGCTCTTCTTGTGCAAAGCTGATGGGTTCATTAACGGCGTCCAGATCAGTAACGGTGTGTTTCATATAAGGTTCACTTTCTACCCTGATTTGATTATTCCGTCCTTTGTAAGGAAGCCACAAGTGGGACCAGTCGGTGGCGAAGTAGCCTTGTAGTTTGCTGGACCAATCTCTACTGAGCAATAGGCCGTATGCTTCTGGAATATCGACAACCACAATGTCGATGCACTGATGGACCCTAGAGTCTGATGACAAGCGGATAATGACATTGTTCAATTCTCCTATGGCGGGTACTTGTGATCTATCGAGCTGTATGATTTTTGCATCAGTCTTCTCCGGGCGGATGTTGAGTTTTTTACAAACGGATAAAGGCATGACATTTGTAGAGGCACCGGAGTCGACTAGACAGTTGTGGACATTGAAGTTACAAATCTCGAAGGACAACAGGAAGGGAGGTGTGGATCCTCTTGAGTTTGTATTGATGGCGTTTACTATGGATTGTACCTCTGGTCCGGCTTGCGCAGACGTGTTTCTTACAGTCTTCGTAGCCGAAGTGTTTGCGAAAGCCTTAAGAATGAGCTCTTTTTGGTTAGTAATGCGGGCCAGCTCATAGAGAGAAATGTTTGCTCTTGTTTTCTTCATATCTTCAACAATGTTATAGCTGGGCTCTGGTTGAGGGCTAGGCTCGACAGAAGTCTTAGAGGGTTCTGACGGGAGTTTATTCTTTTGACTCACCCGGGTAGTGTTATTTGGGTGTTTCTCTGTGGCAGATTGTTTTCCGTTACCCGGGGGCAGGATTTTCCTTAGAAAGGCCCTTTTCTTGTCTTCATAAGACTGTTCAGGAACAGGTCCTTTGCTTCTGAGACTATAATTCCGTACGGGCTGATCTTTGGGAACATCTGCCATGTAGATATCAATGGGGGTAAGGTTCTCTCCACCTCGGATTATGTCAAAAGCAAGGATAGAAGATCCTGGTTTGTCATTATGGGGTGGATCCTCCTCATGATCTGAAACATCATCCTCCGTGACATCTCCTGGGGTTTGGTCATCTAAAAGTTGATTAACTACTACTGTCATGCTGCCAATCCATTGAGGGCACGTTTTTTCAGAGTGGGCAGCTTGGTGAAATGAGCAGAAGTTGTCTTTCCCGATCTCCTCCACATTGAGAGCGGCATTTGTGTTTGACGGAGGTCTGTTAGTGTTGGGATTACTTTTTCTGAAAAAAGGCTTGGGTGGTCTAGTGCTAGTTGTAGCTTCTGTGCCTTTTCTCCTTAGGTCAGTAACTTCGTTTGTTAAATGCTTTAGCGTTTTGGCCATGCTTTCAAAATCAAAAGCATCTCTGTCCCTATCAGTAGTCTTAGGAGTGGAGAACTGACCTCTTTTTGTGTTAGGCTTGTGGTCATCTCTCCCTTCAAGATCGATGGCTCCTATCGAAAGCATGTCTTTCTCCACGGCGAGAGCAGCCTCATAATTAGCCGTAAGAGTAGCACGGGCTTCGCGTTTAACGAACACAGCAATGTCTCTAGGTAGGGATTTGGTATAATAGTCAATAGTGATTGAGTCATCCAATGCTAGGTTCGGAGGAAATTTCTGTAGTATAGTGGCGAAGCATTGGTTGAAGTCCTTCACTTTTTCCTTTTTATGACACTTGATGGTGCTCAATTCAGTGAGAAGCATTGAAGGAGTTTTATCTTCTGAAAACTTATGCAGGAATGCGCGACGGAATTGTTCCCATGAAGTGATAGAGGCACTGGGGAGGGAGCGGTACCATGTGGCTGCTTTGTTTTCGAGGGTATGGGGAAACAGTCGACATGCGACATCATCGGACTGGACTCTCATGATTTGCAGAGACAAATAGAAGCTGCTAATATGATCTTCAGCTAGGGTACCTTTTTCAGGGTCGAACTTTGGTAGATGTTTCTCCGGATGCCTAGGCAAATCTTGGAGTGGGCCTTGGAGATTTAAAGGGGATTGAGCCATCCAAGCTAGGGGTTGCACTCGCCTAGCTCGTTGGTGTTGCCTAAACTCATGTTCAGATTCGTCTCCCGAACCTGAGACAGATGCTTCTGACTCATGACGGGAATTTTCGTCTTGGTGTCTCCCACGGTGCAAAAAATCTCTAAGATATCCCAAGTTGTGTACAGGTGGCCTTATTGGGTTTGGTTGACGGTTGTGAGCTTGATGTCCTTGACCTCGGCCTCTATCCCCTCTGCCTCCGGCCCCCCGACCTCTATTCCTATCTCCTTCATTTCTACGAGCCCTATTCCCCCTGTCTACATTTCCCCGGCCTCTGCCACCTTCACCATCCCCGGGTAGGGGGTGTGCCTGGTTGTTTTGTCGAGTCTGGTTAGGCTGGGAGTCGGGGAAAGGCCCGGTGTCAGCAAACTCTTAACCCTCTTGGAGAACAGGATCATTTTCCTCAACAGCATTTGCGAGGTCTTCCAACATGAGATTTACGAGCTCGGGTATAGTACTTGCAATGGCACCGTTACGGGTGATGTTCTCGGGCGGGGTCCTAGTATGGGTAAGGTATTCCATGATTGGAGTAAACCGTAACTGGTTGACAAGATCTCGGGCAGTTGGGCGTAAGGCTCTCAGCTGCTCCCTAGTGATTTCATAATATCGAAGCTCCCTCCCTGGAATATCTTCTGGAAGAGGAGGGTTAGTTTCATTGTTTGTGACCTCCCCTTGGGGAGTTTGTGATGGGATGTTTGTTGTGTGCTGGGAGGCTGCCATTCAGCCCTCCTTCTAGCGCCAATTCTGTTGACGGGAAAATTTGTCCGGCCAACAGTAGGGGATCTCCCCGGTAGAAAGTCCCAATCAGACCTTAAACCGTTTGGAGTAGGGATCCCGTCCGGAGTGTGGGTCCGGCTACCACTTAAGATGACTTCTCTTCGGTCTCAAAAGAACCTGCTTGAACCTGCGAACATACACTTATTCACCTGATATAGAGTACGAGATGAACGTGTTAAACATGAATCAAACACTATGTGTAGCAAGATTATAGATAAAGCACATACACCTCAAGAGATGTCATTAGCAACACATCTTTTGTGGGGTAATGCTTGTACGGTAGTCTGATCACAAAAGAAATAGTTCTTTATGATAAGATACCTCTCCACTTCCTGAAAGATGAAACGAAATGCTAACAATATAGTTCATTAACATTCATTAATAGAACAGATAATAAAATGAACATCATTGCTACAACATGGATAGCCATGACGCATAAACGATGACATGGATAGTGCAGCTTCTTTAATCATAGGATATTCTGAAACTGTACAAGAAATATGCAAAGTGTTCATACAGCAAAACACATCATAACCATAGGGTATTTTAACAAGACTCTATATTCATATGCTCAAGTGTAGAATCTTTCAATACAATTGCATGTAGCCCTTGAGTTATTTCCAAAAAAGAAAAGCCCTTTTTACAATGTTCCGTAGGAGTATTTATAATGCCAAAATTGTCCGTTGGGTTTCCTTGACTGTTCGCCTTCTTGACCTTTGGGTTACCTTGCGACCCACTCCTTCTGCGACCTGGGTAGGTGATGCGACCTGCGACCTAGGTAGGAGATGCGACCTGCGACCTGTTGGTGCGATTTGCGACCTGGTTCTTCTTGCTGCTCAGGACTTGTTGCTGCCGGGACGCGAAATGTTAATGTCAGGGATGTCAACCTGTTGTTCCCTGAGGAAATCCTGCCATGCCTCGTATTCTGCCGCTATGGGGGACACCAGAGGTACCTTTTCTTTCAGCCTATGCACACATTCCAAAGCGTTTGGTACTAAGGTCTCCCTTTTCTGTCCGATCTGATTTGAGAGCGACGCAAGCTTGGTATAAATCCGTGCTGGAGCGGCGATGAATTGACTGAGATGCTCTTGAGATGCGGAGGGCTCTGGATCAGCTGCGGCCTGCTTGATGGGTTGCAAGAATGTTTGAATATCCTGGTTTACTTGTTCCCAGGTTTTCTCTTCCTCTAATGCTCCAAGCGATGGGATGTGGTGCAGCGTATGCATTGAGTCGATACCACTAATCAGATGGTCGTACGAGGACATCACTTTGTCCAAGTCTTTAGTCAATTTTTCTCCAGATTGCATCGCTATGCGGAGTTGAACTTTCGCATCCTGCGTGTGGATCCAGTCCCTCTTAGGCAAATTTTCAGGTGCCTGAGGGTACTGAATGGTCCAACCCATCATCCTGTCCAAAGCCTGTGAAGCCTCTTTAAGCTGATCTTGTCTTTGCCTGGTTTCCATTCGTGCTCTTGCCAGAGGAGCGACTGTTTGTTTGATGGTGAACATCTCACCATATACCTGTCTCATAGTCATCTCCAACACCTCACACTCCTTGAAAATGGCAAGTGAGACTTCATTTTCTGGCAGAGCCTGGTTTCGAAGTTGCTGGACTTCCGCTTGCAATGCTGCTCTCTCCTGCTCTGCCATCTTTTCGCGGTGCTCAGCTGCGTGTAGTCTGTTTTGTAGAGCTACTATTTCTCTACTCATCCGGGTTACATTCTCTTCTGTAGCCGCAGCGAAGGCAGTACCTGCTGACGCTATCATTACCGGATTAGTCCTGGTATCCAAAACTATATCCTTGCCTGTGGATACTGCAGATGATGCAGAGGGACTATGTGCCAATGACCTCCTCTTCTCTTGACGGATTTTGAACGAAAACTGATCAAATGTGAGTCTGGTCAGGTCGAACACATCTTCTTCCTGTCTCTGGGGCGATCTAACATCGGAGAGTTTTGTACGGCCCAGAGGTATGTCGAGAGGAGTTACCTCAAGATCATCCAGCATGTCATCCTCCCTTTCCTCTGTGTTCTTCTCTTCTTCTTCCTTCCTCCGCCGTCGCCTCGTCACGTTTCTATCTCGCCCCTTCTTCTCGTTCACCACCGCTCGCTTTCGGCTTTCCTTTTGTCGTCAGCCTCTCGCTACCGCTTCTATTTCGGCCTCTTCTTCGTTCACCAGCAGCCTTGCTCCGGCTTTCTTTGGCGTTCACCCTCCGCCTTGTCCAACTCGCCTTGCGCCCGTCTTTTCCACAGAAGCCAGGTTTCTTGTTTTCTGCCTCTTGTCGCCTTTCTCTTTCGTGTTGCAAAAATGCACTTTTGGCGCGCCGCCTCATCTTCTTTTAGCTTTTTCTCCCTTTCTTGCTGGGCTTTTGCTTCTGCATCCTTTTGTTTGATGGATGGAGTTGACCCTGTGTTGATTCGGGATTTCTGGAGCATGGATGAAGAGGAAGCTCCTAACTGACGTCTTCTGTCTTCTAAGTTCTGATTATCTGAGTCTTCCTGGACCACGTCAATCCCCGGAGCAAGTTGTCTTTCAGCATTATACCAGTTTCTTCTCTCATCTTCTGCTGGGCGCTCAAGGTGCTGATAAGTCCACCTGAGGTTGGCTCTCCGGCAGTGTTCAGGGACCAATCTCTCTGGGTCATAGTTTCGGTGTTCAAGTGCCCCCAGCTGATAACTTCTCATTGCGTCTGCTTCTGCTAGTACCTCCTTGAAGTATTTAACTGTGAATGCACCAATAGTGAGGGGCAGAGTGGGCCATGGCTTCTTTTTTCCCTTAGACAGGATGTTGGAGAACCCATGTGACATCTGAAAGCACACCTCCTGCATCAACATTTTGTCCGTCACGAAACGAGGCATAACATGTGGCGCCTTGTAAGTTCCAAAAACTCGGATGAAGGTGTACTCAGGGAAAGGGAACCAGTGCGCCACTTTAACCAGAGTCTCCTTGGCCCGCCATGACATGCAAGGGGCGTCTTGGCCAAATAAATGTCTGTACAGAGAAGGAAAAAATACTTGGGAGATCTGATCTATATCCTGTTTGTATTTGGACTCCCAAAATACCTTGAGTTGTAGATGGATTGCGCGCGTGTTCTCGGAGTCCCAGTTGTGCTCCCATCCATCAAACTCTACTCGGGCGCACACCGCATCTAGTAGGTATGAAGCCATGTAAAATTCAGCAGGCATTCCTTCGTCCGGGGCCAATGCCGAGTTCAAGTTGGTCTGCATCGACATCATCAGTATGCCGGCCCAGTTAAAACGGGTGCCCTGTGTTGTCACATACTCCATAATAGTGGCCCAACTGCCGTTGAAAGTGGAGCAATCTGGGCGCCCGTAAAGCCTGCAGAGCATGGCAGCAACCAATTTATAAACTTTTCTTAGGCTCGCCACTGGGTAGTCCTGGTTCTTTTTTACCTTGAACTTCTCGGGCTCCTCCCACCATTGTTTAATAGTATCAACTATCGGGACGGCGTGAGCCTCAAGATCATCTAGCATGTCATCCGCTCTTTCCTCTGTATTCTTCTCTTCTTCTTCCTTCCTCCGCCGTTCAGCTTCTGCTGCTGCTTCGATTTCGGCCTTCTTCTTCAGTTGAGCTGCAGCAGCCTGCTCGGCTTTCTTTTGGAATCCAGCCTCTGCTGCTGCTTCTATTTTGGCCCTCTTCTTCTGTTCAGCTGCAGCAGCCTGCTCGGCTTTCTTTTGGCGTTCAGCCTCTGCCTTGTCCAGCTCTGCCTTAAGCGCCTGTTCCGCTGCAGCTTGCGCCTCTTTGTCTTCCCTTTCTTCCCTAGCCTCTTTGGCCAACTTCTTCTTTTGTGTTGCTGATGCACTCTTTTGGCGCGCCTCCTCATCTTCTTTTAGCTTTTTCTCCCTTTCCTGCTGGGCTTTTGCCTCTACTTCCTTTTGTTTGATGGATGGGGTTGGCCCTGTGTTGAGTCGAGATTTCTTGAGTATGGATGAAGAGGCACCTCCTAACTGACGTCTTCTGTCTTCTAAGTTCTGATCATTTGAGTCTTCCTGGACCACGTCAATTCCTGGAGCAAGTTGTCTTTCAGCATTATACCAGTTTCTTCTCTCATCTTCCGCTGGGCGCTCAAGATGCTGATAAGTCCACTTGAGGTTGGCTCTCCGGCAGTGTTCAGGGACTATTCTCTCTGGGTCATATGTCCGGTGTTCAAGTGCCCCCAGCTGATAACTTCTCATTGCTTCTGCCTCTGCTAGTACTTCCTTGAAGTCTTTAACTGTGAATGCACCAATAGTGAGGGGAAGAGTGGGCCATGGCTTCTTTTTGCCCTTAGATAGGATGTTGGAGAATCCGTGTGACATCTGAAAGCACACCTCCTGCATCAGCATTTTGTCTGTCACGAAGCGAGGCATAGCATGTGGTGCTTTGTAAGTTCCAAAGACTCGGATGAAGGTGTACCCAGGGAAAGGGAACCAGTGCGCCACTTTAACCAGAGTCTCCTTGGCCCGCCATGACATGCAAGGGGCGTCTTGGCCAAATAAATGTCTGTACAGAGAGGGAACAAATATTTGGGAGATCTGATCTATATCCTGT
>JAXQQM020061428.1:0-51191 GCA_034641835.2 Pinus albicaulis
ACCTATACTCATCATAAGCAAGTTTTTTTCCAAGTAGAGTTAGCCCATCTAAACACATTTTTATTCAATATCATTAACCCTTTGAGAGAGCCCTCTCAGACTGAAGAGGCTAACCTTCAATCACAAGATTGGTTTTTGTCTGATTAGCAGACTATCAGGTGCAATTTTGTGATAACAATATGAATTAATAAAATACTCTTGAGCTTCAATAGTCAGATTAACACAACTATCCCTTCATACTTCAAATACTTCACATGTTATATCATAATCATCTTTAGCAAAACATCTTCAAGTGGTTTAATTTAATTCTCAGCAAAAAGACTTCACATAGTTTTATGAATGATCTTAAGAAAGATTCCTTGAAGATATATCTCTACTGACTTGAGGAAGGCATGCTGTTATATCCAAGAATAGATATTGCTTCAATGCTCAATATAACACTTCAAATGCAAACAAGATAATGATCCTTTAGCACTTTTATTTACTTTTCCATGCTTTAATAATGTAGCTTGACATTCTCCAATATTTACAATCAGAAAATACTTTGCAATAATCAAAGCAACCAGAGCTTCATCCACATATACAATAATGTTGATAACGCTGGGAATACTACCTTGATGTACTTCTTCCATAATACTCTAATCCTGAGGACTTGTACCATACTACTGCTCCACTAATAACACTTGGTATTCTACTGATAGGCAGGTTTCTTGCTCCAAATAGCAATTGATGAATGTTGTAATGATATAATGATGATAAACATTTCTCTTATTCATCCTTCTTAAGAACATTTTGTTTCATCATTAACACTTGCAGAGAGACATATAGTGTAATAATCTTGTGTAGATACTTACCAGCTCCATAGCTCTAGCTCTTCTGTGACAACTTTTATGGGTTGATCTCCCCTTAAGAATTTCCTTCTTGTCTAGCCTTGGTTGGATGTCTGCATTTCTTCTTGGAGCAGCTCCCCCTGAGCCTATGATGGATTCATAATGTCATTAAAGTAACAGACTCCCCCTTTTTCTTCTTCTTCCATACTTTGTTGGGGTTCCTCATAATGTCTGCATTTCTTTGGACGGATATATTGTGGATTTTTCTGCAGGTGCTACCAATCCTTCTCAAAGGCTGAAGCTATTTTCCGCTCTGGGCTAAGAGGGAAGCTGCTTAAGGAGATTCCGCTGTGGATTAAGGCCCTGATGGTGGACGAAGGGCTGATGGAATTCCAAAAGTCGAGCATGGAAGCGTAAACCTCCAATGTTGGGGGAAGGGCTGAAGGGAAAGATGCTACGTGAAGTGTGAAGAGGGGAGTGGGGGATGGATGCTGAGGCCATGAGGAGATTGAGGGAGCGACGTGCACATCGGCGGGCTTAGATAGCCGACAGGTGGTGAGAAAGGGTGATGCGGGAGTTAAGACGACGGGAAAATGATAGGAAGAATCAAGAGGAGGTGCCTCAAAGGATAGGAACTATGGACACTCAGGCGGATACCCTAGAAAGGGAAGGGACCATTGTGGGAGTGTGGCAGGTGCATAGAAGACTGGCTAAGAGAAAAGGGGAGACGACGACTGATGAAGACGATGCAGGTGGGCAGCCCGAAGAAAGTTCCGATGGCGAATGGTATGTCGTGATGTAGCGGTTATTTCAAGAGTAGACGTCATTCAGCTCTCCAGGCAGCCCTACTTCCAAAAATTTGCACGGCAAGGATCCCTACCTTCCCCTGGTACTCTATCAACCTTTAAGTAATATTTTCATTAAGTTACAAGCATTGAGTCAATTGCACATCAGTTCATTGTCGACAACGACACACGTTAATAGTAGCGTCACTAGTAGTATTGCGTTCCCCAGTGGAACAGTCACACAACCAGGACCTGGAGGATTTATCCTGATCAACCCTCCGCAAGTAAATATGGCTGGGTCATTCACCCGGTATCCATAATTCTCTGACCGGGGCAACGATGATGTAGAGTAGCACTGGTATCTCTGCAAAGCCATATGGAGGGCTCGGCAGACGCCAGACGTGGGGAAGCTAATAGATTTCCAAACCACGCTCAGAGAGAGGGCTCTACGATGGTTTATCAAGTAGTCCGAGGCCCATCTTAATCCAGTAATCGCAGACGTAAAGCGGGATTTTTTCTGGGAATTTAAACTTTCCCAGATGGACCAGCAGGGTCTATCCGAGCTCTGGGAGATTAATCATAAGGAAGGAGAGACTACATGGGATCTAATGCGTCAATTCAAGAACGTGATTTGGAAACTCAGCTACCCGATTGATCCAAACCATCAAAGGGACTGGTTCATCAAGGCTCTGCTTCCCTTGACGCGAACCCCCCTCACCCAGCAAAAGATTGACAACCTGCAAGATGCTTTGGAACAAGCCATGAAGATAGAGGCCATGGTGGGCTACCCTCAGGAATATCGAGGAGGGCCGGCCCCGCAGGATCCTTCCTTGGTGGGACTGCAGCATCAGATTTCTAGTCTGACTGAAAAGCTCAAGGAGATGTAGCCTATAAGACTAGCCAGGCCGAACGTTTGGTGCACTCACTGCCTGGTTGAAGGCCACGTCGCAACCGAGTGTCCTTGGCTATGGGGCACGGGTGTGGGACCCTCTGTTGCGGCATTCCAGGGGGGTCCACCCGCGGGGGGTGGCATGGGGATGAATCCATAGGGGGTATACCAGCTGCAACAGCCTTATGAGGGGTTCCCATCTCAACCAAACCCCACCGCCACGGAGTATTGTGAGATTTGTCGGACGATGGGGCATCCACCTCGGATGTGCCCGATACTACAGAAGTACTCCAACGTCCCAAACCATGTATACTGTGAGTTTTGTGCTTCCATGACTCACAACACTGACCAGTGTAGGGCTCTTGACGCACTCGCGGATCGGTTGGACCGACCCTCCTATAGGGTGAATGAGGCTTCCAGGGGAAGAGGAGGCGGTATGCATGGAGGCCACACAGGGGGACGCGGTCCGGTGAAATGCTACAACTTTGACCAGGAGGGTCACGTGGCTCGAGAATGTCCCCTTCCCCGACGTCCTTGGTGTTCCCAGTGCCGCGTGAATGCCCATGCAACAGAGGACTGTCCAGAACTCATTAAGAAGTGGGAGGAATGGACACGGCAGAGGGGCAGGAATTTGGTAAACTTCGAGCCGCAAGGAACCACGACTCTGGCCATGCGAAATGTGGCAATCGTCACATGTGGCGGCAAGAAGATGGGAGAGGACACTCATGGAAAGGAGTCGGTCTGGGCGATTTGGCCCGCCTCCTCGAAACAACTGATCTGGCCGGACGCGCAGAAGAGGTACTTCTAGAAGGTAGTGGAGGATTTTTCCTAGCTGGGGGGAGCCAGGGGCCTCGAGGTACCCCCGAAAACTGGCTCCAGAGAACAGAATGCTATAGGGACCTTGATTGAGGAATGGCTTCAGTTGTTCCTCAAGATTGTTGATAATGCTTCGATGCGGGACCAGCTCAAACGTACCCTGGAGGATGCACTGCAAGGGAATATAAGGCCGAGGGAACCGGTGGACACAACACCCCAGTATGTGTAGCGGGTCAAGCAGAACAAGAAACGAACAGGAAAAGAGTTTCAGCTTAACACACAGGTTGTGAGATTCCAAATTAGCGATACCATGCTTGATTTAGGGTCTGACGTCAACATCCTGCCACGGAAGACGTGGGAGGCTCTTGGAAGGCCACGGCTAACCTACTTGCTAATCCAACTCAGAATGTGCCACGGAAGACGTGGGAGGCTCTTGGAAGGCCACGGCTAACCTACTTGCTAATCCAACTCAGAATGGCAAACCAGTACTGCATTGTGCCGATCGGCCGACTTGAAGGTGTCGAGGTCGACATTGCGGGGGTGAAGACTTATATGGATTTTGAGGTTATTGATATTATGGGAGACAAGGATCCTTACCCTGCCCTGCTAGGCATCGATTGGGCTTTTGAGAATTACGCCATCATTGACCTCAAAAAGGAGCTGATGATCTTCGAAGATGGAGAGGTCCGGGTCACTCATCCTCTCGACCCGTATCAAGGCCCGTGATATACTGAAACTGTGGAAAACCAGGAGGATGCTCAAATGATGGACCACCTTTATCAGATGATTGCAGGGAAGCGGGAGGACTATATCAACCCGACCGCAGTCGGCTCCGTCAGCTGGCGTAGTGTCCAGAGCTCGAAGCTGGGATTGGAACTCGCCTGGGAAGACTGGCAGCAGGGTGGGTATGAGACCAGCATGTGGAGATGTGCCGCCATTGCCCGAGTCCGTTGGGTCAGTGTTGAGTTCAGAGGATACCCCACCCTGTCAAACATGCAAGTTGTCAATACTTTTATTAAAAAGGTGGAGGAAATGGTACCAGAAGGAAGCAGGATACCACTGTTGGACGTCGCACTACAGTCCACATCCACTAGGTGGTGGAGGAACCACTGCAACACCCTGTCACGGTGGAGTTGTGTGTTGGAGGCTTTGAGGGTGCGGTTTAAAGACGACAAAGGCCCTCAAAGCGGGCACAGGTACCAAGGGACTTCCGATCCGCAGGACCACCTGAGGACCTATGAGGAGCAGTGGAAAATTCTAGGATACCCGCGAGAGCTGTGGGTACTTCGGTTCATCCACTCCTTAGATACCATCCCCCAGGCCTGGTACTTAGAAGAAGAGTGGAAAATAGGAACCAGCTCCTGGCAGGAAGTCACGAACAAGTTTGTTTGGTGCTTCTCGTTCGAAAGGGAGATAGAGCTGGTGTCCCGAGCATTACAAGCTATCAAGGGGGTACTATTTCTCTGTGACCCAGAGCCTAATGGGAGCACGTTTGCATCACGTCCTGAGGCCAGGCAAGATTTGGCTTGCCAATGGATTGACAGCGATCCAGACGATGACAGTTTGGAGGACCTCAAGCACCTATATTTTGAAGAGAAAGAAGGCAAGCAGAACATCAACGAAGAATCGACCACCGAAGGTGTCCATTTACAGCCGCTGAAGAAAAAGAAGTTGAACATCGGTACGGAGGAAAAACCCAAATTGGCTACAGTTGGGGATTACTGGGACAAGGAGATGACAAAGGAAATTTTCAACCTCCTCCAGGAATACGAAGACTTATTCCCTTCGTCGGTTGCAGATTTGAAGGGTATCAAAGGTGACCTCGGAGAAATGTGTATTGTGCTGAAACTAGATGCCAGGCCTGTAAAGCATCGACCTTATCGGTTGAACCCACGAATCAAAGAAAAGGTCAAGATGGAGATTGACAAGATGTTGGCTGCAGGTCTCATCTTTCCGGTGGAAGAAGCAGAGTGGGTGAGTCCTATCGTCATTCAGAATAAGAAGGATAAGGCAGAGATACGTGTCTGTGTGGACTACCGGAGTCTAAACAATGCCTGCATCCATGATCCGTTTCCCACTCCTTTCAGTGACGAAGTATTGGATCATGTTGCGGGAAATGAAGCTTACTCATTCACCGATGGTTTTTCAGGTTATCATCAGGTGCGCATTGTGAAAGAAGACAAGCCGAAGATGACATTCACCACCGAGTGGGGATCGTTCACATACCACGTGATGCCATTTGGCTTGAAGAACGCTCCAGCTGTGTTTTCCCGGATTGTCATCGCTGCTTTCCGGGAGTATATCCACAAGTTCCTGGAAGTCTATATGGATGATTGGACCGTCTACAGTTTGCTGAAGAAACACACCACCCTATTGTGTATCATATTCGATCGGTGTCGCCAGTTGCAGATTTCCTTGAACTTGAAGAAATGTATTTTTGCAGTTCCTTTCGGCACGCTGTTAGGACACGTGGTGTGCAAGCAAGGGGTCTGCATCGACCCCACCAAGGTAGCCATGATCGTCCACCTGGAAGCCCCATAAACGGTGAAGCAGTTGTGGGCACTGCTTGGGCACACAGGATATTACAGGCAGTTTATCCGAAATTACGCGAAGATCACTGCCCCTTTATAAAAGCTGCTGCGGAAGTCAGAAGTATTCCAGTGGACAGAGGAGTGCCGAATGGCCCTCGACACTCTGAAGGAAAATTTGGCGACGACGCCTATTCTCGTTCACCTAGACTGGGATAAGCAGTTCCATGTGCATATTGACGCTTACAGTATTGCACTTGGGGCTGTCTTGGCGCAACCCGGAGAGACAAAATTTGACCATCCAGTCTACATCGCCAGCCACAAATTGTCTAATGCGGAGAAGAATTACACCACTACCAAGAGGGAGGCCCTGGCGATGGTCTACTCGCTCTAGAAGTTCTGCCACTATATTTTAGGGGGAAAATTCAAGTTCTTTACGAACCAATCTTCCTTGAAGTACCTGCTCAATAAGCCTGTCTTGGAAGGATGGATCTGTCGTTGGCTTCTACTCTTCCAAGAATTCACGTTTAAGGTGATCGTCAAGCCCGGGAGGTTGAACTTCGAGCCCAATCACTTATCCAGGTTGGAGAGAGGGGAGAACGACGGCTCTCTCAATGATCAGCTGCCGAATGTTGACCTCTTTCGAGTCGAAGCTGTACCGGATTACTTGGCCAACATTGCCACCTATCTGACCACGGGGCAGTGCCCTCAGGACTACACCCCACTCCAGAAACGACACTTGGTCGTTCGTGCCGCCGAATACCAATTGATTGCGGGACAGCTATACAAACTGGGCCTCGATGAGGTTCTTTGCAGATGCGTACTTGACCACGAGCGGGAAGCTGTGATGTGGGAATGCCACAGCGGTGTTGCGGGAGGGCATGTGGGGGAAAACCCACCGCAAGGAAGGTACTCCAGGCTAGACTATGGTGGCCGACGGTCCATGCAGATTGTAAGACTTTTGTTAAGAGATGCGATGTCTGTTAGCAAACGGGGAGGCCCTCTCACAGGGACGAGCTTCCGCTACACCCAGTGCATGTCTTGCGGCCGTTCGAGAAGTGGGCTTTCGACTTCGTAGGCCCCATAGCCCCGGTTTCCAGGCACTCCAAGGCCTGCTACATCATTACCGCAACCGACTACCTCACCAGGTGGGCTGAGGAAGTAGCGGTACGAGACTGCACAACGGATACAGTAGCACGGTTCATCCTTGAACACATCATCAGCTGGTTTGGCTGCCCGCGAAGTTTAACCAGTGATCAAGGTACGCGTTTCATTAATGACACGATCAAGTCGCTGTTGGACACATTTATGATTCAACATCACAAAAGCATCCCATACCACCCGCAGGCCAACGGTACTATTGAAGCGTTTAATAAAATTCTTGAAAAGGGGTTAACGAAGATCTGCAACGCCCAGCGGGATGACTGGGATGAGCGGCTACCAGCTGCACTCTGGGCCTACCGGACTACGGTGAAGCGCTTGACCAATCAGACACCGTTCCAGTTGGTGTATGGTTGGGAAGCTATGATTCCCACCGAGTTCACTGTACCAAGTCTTTTAATTGCCACATCTCTCAAGTTCTCAGAAGAAGCATCGCTCCAGGAGCGCCTACATGAATTGCAGGAACTGGACGAGGCCCGGTTCTTGGCCGAATTTCACCAGAAGGTTCAGAAGGACAGGCAGAAATCGTGGCACGACTGCCACATCAAGAACAAAATGTTTCAGGTTGGCGGTAAGGTCCTCTTATATGACAGCAAGTTTCAGAAGTTCTCAGGAAAGCTGCAGATGCACTGGTTAGGACCTTACTTTGTCATCGAGATTAGAGAGTCCGGAGCCCTTCGGTTGGCTCAGTTGGATAGTACTGTTTTACCGGGATGGGTGAATGGCGCACGCCTGAAACCCTACCAGGAGTAGGTTTATTTCACTCTTCATAAATAACTCTCGCAACCGAGAGCACCCGTAGAGTAGTGTAGTTGAATAACTCTCTCGCAACCGAGATGAGCATAGGTAGTATTTTTTGTTCATGCATAGTTTGTCAATAACCGCTATGTTGTGGGACCGCACCGCAACCGACTGTGGTTGAGGAGGGGCGCGTCCAGCGTGTCATCCCCGTAGGATTCATAAATGTGTCAAGGTCAGTCCAGGTCATTTTAGTCAGTACTTGTGTCAGTCCGTAGGATCGTCTAGATTTGCACCATAAATTACCATAATTGGAAGTAACCTCGCCATAATCATTTTTCCATCATCTACAGTTACCTCAGCCGTCGCATCCACCCATTTCCCCATGCCACCGTTAGCAACTGTCAGAATACACATTGGCACGCGATTGATTGCACGATTATCGCAGAAAAGAATTCCAGCAGGAATTCACTCGTTAGGGGGTCTCATCAACTCCACTCGTGCCAGGTAATTACATAACTTGCATGAAAACCAAAAGCACAAGAATGCCATAACAGTTAGAATTAGCAATTGCAGTAGCACCAGAGCAGCAGAAGTCTCCAGATGCACAGCACCAAGAGAGGACGTCGAGACGAATTCTGTAGGTCTATCAGTGCCGATCAAATATGCCAAAGGTCGTCCCAGCCGTCCTCAAACCCGAGCTCGATAGCAGAATTCATAAGACAGAGTCCCTTGTAGGGAAATATGAAAATGCGGCCCTGATCGATGCTAACCTTTCAGACTCTTACGAATTCCCGGCGCTCAACTGGCAGGTGTACATGGAGCATTACTACTCAACAGCCGGGCACTCAGCAAATAGAATTTTACCAGAATTTTGAGGCCTTCAGCAATCTTCTCTGCTGAACTTAAGAAATCTTCCGGTCTTTGGGACCACAGGACCGGCCATGCAGTGCACTAGATTCCTACTTAGCCGCATCCAGAATGGGTCCTTGTGGATGAATAAGGAAATTCCCGTTCATGCTGAGGATATCCATCGTCTTACAGGACTTTCATAGAATGGTGTGGATGTCTCGACTGCTTGTCAGACCACCTCCAAGCGAGCGCGGAAGTCAGGCGACGCAAACTTGTATGCCAAATATGGCACCCGACGAGGCGAGAAGGGAGCCAACATGGAGCTTATCAATAAGCCGGAGATCAAATTTTCATGCTACCTCATTGTCAGCAAGACAATGAGGCACTACACAAAGGGTGAATGCACTCTGGACACTATCTCCATTGCAGAGTGCTGTGTTCAGGGCGCCAAGCTGAATTGGTGCTCCTTTCTGTTGAAGGAATTGTTTGACGCGTGCGAGGAAAACTACCAGCTTCATTTACGGATATTTGATCATTGCCTTTGCCATGTGGAAATGGCACATTCCCCTTGTTCGGTTCCCAGTGGAAATCCCAGAGGGCCAGCCTCTGGCGATGAAGTTCGTTCCGTGGAAGGTGTCAGCTGATCCTAGCACCAAAAAGGTGAATGCAGAAGCATTTTGGTCCTGGTACGGTCTAATGATAGACATGGTGGCCAGCCAGCAAAGGGTACCCAGGAACCTGTTAGATGAGTACAGTGAGCAAGTGTGGTTCGGGGTCAGTCACAGGCATACTTACCTCCGACCTACTTGCGTGCCGGAGGACACCTTCTGCATGAAGCCGTTGAAGTTCCATCTTGTAGATACCGCCTTCCACAACGAGGTCTGTTCGTGGCCGGGGGTTGTAATGGAAATCCGGGACAGGGTACCCAGGTACAACTTTGACCGAATGTTGCCACAGCAACAGCCTGCCAAAACTGATGCAGAGGTGACACCACCAGAACTCCTTGAGCCGCTCGTCCCCATCGTCCGCCACTTGAACACATAGGTACGCAATTTTAATGCAGCGACCCAGGTCATTTCAAGCGGTGCCGCTCCTTTCCCTTTATTTTCCGAGTTCCTGCTTTCTCGCTCTACTTCGCACCCCCGTACATCTCCTCTCACCTCCCCCATCCCTACTGTTCTATTTACTTCGGCAAACCCAATCACGACCCCGATGGGAGAGAAGAGCAAGCCTACGGATCAATTAGAAGCCCCTCAAGCCAAGCGGGCCTGCACCACCAAAGCAAATCCTGTGGTGGACCTCACTGCTGATGATCCACCACTGCCACCGAGCACAAGGGTGTTGATACAGGAAGAACCCCTCATTGACCCCTCCGATTTTATCAATATTCGCCTTCCACCTCCTTCCACCACTCCATCCACCGTTCATCCGCCTACCACTTCATCTGCTCCATCCAATTCATCTGCTATCGTGTCCGACCCAATCATCCGGGAACTCCTTGGTGGGGACCATGGAGCCGAAGTTGACTCCAGTACTGCTGAAATAGTACCACCGGTCGACCCCGTGGGAGAAACCCAAGTTTCTCTGACTGATATATTTACCTAGAGGGCACACATTGTTGCCGACTCAACTGAGGCTCAGCCTGAGCCTACTGTCCCTCCACAAATTGGCCATACAAATCAACAGGAACGGCCGGACTTGAATATGGCCGACTCAGCGCACCCATAGACCACGCCGCCATCCCCTCCAGAGCATTCTAATCGATCAGTTGCCAGTGGGAAACCCTTGCAAGAAAGGAGGCCGGACCAGGGCACTTCGGGGACCGCTAGTTTAGAAACCTGGGGTACAGCTCAGTTGTACTTATTTATCTAGAGGGCGGCCCAGCAAGCCGAATGACTTCATTCTGAGCTACAGCAGCGGTGCGACGAGCAGCAGCAACAAATTTCAGCGCTTACTGAACAGTGCGACCAACTTCGAACGGCACAGGAGCAGCTGGAAGGACAGATAAACAACGTCACCCAGGTGTTTTCAGAGCTATGGCTAAATGTCGAGGCTCATTATACTCAGCTGCCTACTGATGTCACGGAGACAAGTGTCGTAGCATAGGCTTTCCACCTCCGGATCACCTACAATGGCCTCCACAGGGAAAACCAGGAGCTTCAAGCAGCGTTAGCCACACGGCCAGTGCTGCCCGATCCAGAGGTTGTCTATTCCGCACAGGTTGCAGCAAAGCAGGGCCAGGCCACTCAAATGCAGGAAACTCTTAACTCTGTGGTGCGTGAGGCTTACGACCTCCTGAAGGGTCTTCAAGAGTGCTCACTGGCCCTTACAGTCTAAACGCAGCCCATTTCCGCGCAGCTACAACAGATTTCGAGGGAAATACAAGAGACCGCAGAACCCGCGTGGTTGGACCAGTTATATTCCCAGGTGGATGCGCTCGAAGTACAGATTCAACAAACAAAGGCCAGCTCAGCAATGGCCAAACGGGTAATTCGTGAGCTCCGCTCACCCCTTCAGTTCAGCGCCACGTCAATGCAACAGCTAGCCACCGAGGCCGAAACCCAGCTTAGCACGGTGTTCGGGGCTGTACCGGCGCACATAGAAGAGGCCGTTGTCACCAAGATCGCCGAAGAAACAGATTCACTGTTGCAGGGGTGGCAGCAAGCTGTGTCGGCCTTCACTGAGCTTAAATCTACAACGTTCCGCAAAGTCCCAGAGTTGGGGCCCTTGTTTGAACAACAGGCTAGAGGCGCACAGCAAGAACAGGACGCACAGCGAGAACAGGAACAAGCTGAAGGCGCACAGTGCGAATGGGGCATGGGATCCAGCGGGGCGATGGAGATAGAGACTGTGATTTGTGATTGACTCGGGGATGGGTCAAGAAACTGTGGTCGGGGCCTGTTGGGGCCCTTGTTTTGAAAACTTATTTTGAATATTTTGAATTTTGAATAAAGAAAGGCTTTTTGGGTTGCGGCATGATGACACATGGCAATCGCGACCAAGTCGCAACTACAGTAAGTCGCGGAGCTATCAAGGTGGTGAAGAAGCAAGAGATAGCTGAAGAAAGCAGATGCATGAGTACAGACGAAGAGAATATACAGCAGAAGACAGAAAGCAGAACACACAGACAACAAGAGAGAAGCTGGAAGTAGTTGAAGAAGAATGCAAAGAGGAACTAACAGTTGCAATAGCGGGTGAATAAATAGCAGTCACCTGGCCGAAAGAGAGGAGAATGCGATAGGAGAAGGAATGCAGAGCGACTGAAGGAGATCGGGCATGATATCTCTGTAGTTCCTAGGTTTCTCTTATTTACCTTTCTGTTCTACAAGGCGTCTGTATCATACTTGTAAGCTCTCCTTGTGGAAGCTATGTAACTATGGATTTGGCTGAAGATATCAATACAATTGCAGGTTTCTATCCTATTGTGTGATTCATATGCATGCATGATGGTTGTGATGATTCAAAATTTTATTTGCTTAATACCTGTTCACTCTCTGAATGTTCTTGCGTATATAACTATGTTTATGCAATCAATTCAATGTTAATCATGAGTTGCAGATCCTTTCACTACTATCGATCTATTCCCCTTTTGCATGTGGTTGCGGCATGCCTCGGGTGAGACTCTTTGCTCTCCGGAGTAGAGTGATAATGCCGACGTGGTTCTAGACTACAACGGATTCCTTTATTGGCCTCAACCCCTGAACCTGGGTCTTGCCTGCGAGACCTTTTTCCTCGCCAACACAAAGTCATCAAGAAATGGACGCAAAACACTATCTATAACACGCATGAAAGTTGTCGGTGCATTACAGAAACCAAATGGCATAACTAACCACTCAAAGAGTCCTTGTGTGGTTTTGAATGCAGTTTTCCATACATCACTTTCTGCAATTCTTACTTGATGATATCCACTGCGTAAATCTAACTTAGTGTAAAAATTTTCCTCTTTCAGTTGATCAATAAAATCATCTATCCTTGGGAGTGGCTATCGATTCTTTACCGTTATCTTGTTCAAAGCTCTAAAGTCTACACACATGCACCAAGTCCCATATTTCTTTGGAATCAAGACTATGGGTGAACTGCATGGCGACGTGCTTGGCCTTATGATTCTTTTTTCCAGCCTCTCCTTGATTTGCCTCTTTATTTCAGCATTCTCCATTATCGACATGCGATACATGCCGATATTTGGAAGAGGACAATCTTGCTGCAACTGATTCTCATGTTGAGTCTCCCTTTTTGGAGGCAATCTTTTTGGCTCGTGAAACATCTCATGATGTGCATCAAATACATCATATAAATCTAATTTCAACTTAGGATCACAACCCTCAAATGATTCATGATTAACATCAACTTTAGGCTTAATCATTAGAAGAACAAAATTCTTACTTGAATTTACCAGCCTCTTTCCCTGTCCAGCATTTACCATAGCAATGTTTGTCTTCTTGCGATGTGCTCTAACAATGTACTCCTTGTCATCTTTGAATAAATGGTATTTGTTCTCATGGCGATGGCACAGAGGCTTCACTACAGGAGAAATATTATAGCACGTGGGTTCATATTGGGGGATATATAATGAGGAAAAAATGACAAAATATATTTGGGGATATATAGGGGGTAAATGGTTTTTATATTGCCTAGTATAAAAAATGTTAATGAAAAATGGATACCTACAATATATAGTGAAAGTAGGGGCTTTTTAAATTGGGATGGTATCTTTGGTTTATATTGGTAGGGGGTTAAATGATGTGATTTTTAGAGGCATTTTCCAATATTTACTCAAATTAAGGGTATTGTTTGATATGCTATGATCGCACGTGATATGTTAGAGGTTCATTGAGTGAAGCCCCTATGGGAGATGGAATATCGTTTTCCTATCATACAAGTAAGGACTTTCCAACACAATACATGTTATGTCAAGCAGAACCACATCTAATTCAACTGTGTCAACAAAATGTGCAGTTATTGAAAACCGCAATATACAGTTCTTTGAAACCTGTAAAATTGCATCCTTACAAATCCAACCAAGTGGATATGGTTTTGGATGTGGTATGGTCTCAAGATTAAGTTTCTTGACCAAGTCTTCAGAGATTAAGTTTGCTTGTGACCCATTGTCAAACAATGTGTCAATATCAGTATGTTTGGATATAACCCTCACATGAAACAATTCAATTCTTTCTTCTTCATTTGGAGCATGTATGCGATAGTTTGATGTACTAGTACTGGGTTTAGTTTCAATTTCTTTCCCCTTCATGTTCTTCAATCCCATGGTTGTAATTTTAGATTCATCACCTGAATCCTCTCCTAAATCATGTTGAGTTGTAGCTGCAGTTTTATGTTTCCCTTTGTTGTTGTAGTTCTTGGGCTTCTATTCAGGATGTAATTTCCAACAATGATTTTCATCATGGAATTCTCTTGAACAATGTTTACAAACCAATTTTTCTCCCTCTTTCTTAACAGATGCATTCTTTTTTATTTTACCTTTTGAGTTCTTCTCTTTGTTTTTACCCTTAAAAGGTTTCTTCCTACCCTCTTAGAAATGTTTTTCCCTCTAGCTTCTAGATGTGTGGCCTGAACACATACTTCATCTAGACTTATGGGGTTAAACATGAGGGTAGTATGTTTTAGGTAGCTATGTAAGCCTCCTATTTACTTAAGCAAAGTATCTTGGCTCTGCAAATCTACCCCTAATAAGAGCTCTTCTCCTAAATTCTTGGGTGTATTCTTGCACATTATGTCCCCTCAATTGCCTAAAGTTTTTCCAATTCATTATGGCTTTCTGCATATGAGATAATGGATAAAACTGTTGTTTTATCGTAGTAATTAAATTAGTCCATGATAGAACAATCTTACCATGCTTCTTGATCTCCTCCTTTGTCTTGGCTTCCAACCAAACAAGTGTTGCACCTTCCATTCTCAATGAAGCTAATTGGATTTTGGTATCATCATCTTAAAGGTTCTAGATTCTCAAATAGACCTCCAATTGCCTAATCAAATTATCAAGCTTTTCTACATTGACTTCACCATTAAACATTACGAATTCAAACTTAACGTCAAGATTTAAAAAGGGAATTTTACCAATGTTATTTGACTTGTATGGCTGATGTATTGAAGATGAAGTAGAGGATGATGATGATGAGGGTGAGGATGGCGACTTTCCAGTGCCTCCATTTCCTCCATTTTCCTTCTTTGACTTATATTCATCATTGTAACCTCCTGAAGATCCATGTCCTTCCTTGTGAAGTTTGGATCCTTCTCCTTCCAGTTTCTCATTCCTTTCTTGATAAAGGATTCTAACCATCTCAGTCAAATCAAGGAATTCTTTCCTGAACACTCTTTCTTCCTCTTTGGGATCAACTTCTTCATGGATTTATCCTCCCTCTTGAGGCATGCTTAATGTTGCTTCTGCTTCCTTAGGAGGTGAACTAGGTGGTGGAGATTGTGGCAATATTTCTCTCCTTTGTTGTCGCTCACTTTGAGACCCTCTTGCTTCCACCAATGTGCCATCTCCTCTCTTGAGCTTGAGCCTAGTAAGAATCTCACACTTGCAAACAGTTAAACAAATATTTTCAAAAAACAACACCAGAGAATAAACTCTAGCTCGGATACCAACCTGATCTAAAAGGATTGTATTAGTTTGTTTTGCTAAGTGTACTTTCAGTTATAAAACATGTGCATACTTGTCTCGATAGTTTGCTTAAGGATTGAGAGTTTTAACCATGAATTGTAAATTATTTTAGTGAATTAGAAGCATCAAATAAGAGCAAATGACATTGAACAATAGTGTATAATATAGAAATAAAACACCACATAACATTTACATAGTAGGCATGATGAAGCAGTTCACCCCTCCTGGGCTACATCTACTGGTCCAGCTCCCAATGGCATGTCCATCTTTCGTTATGCTAAAAATTTTGCAAATACATGTAGTTACAAGCCTCTAATGGTTTTTTTCTCTACACCAATGGCTCCATAATGCTCCAATTATTCTAGAATGACTCTTCATTCACTCTGAATGGGCGAAAATTGAGCCTCCAACTCATTTTCCCAGTAACTCCTAGAAAAACTCCACTAATTGTGGAGAACTCCCCTTAACTGGAGTTAAATTTGGCCAAAACCCACAAAAATAGGGGCGCGCTATATATTCCCACCAGCGCTAACTGTAAAATTTAATGTTAAGGGTAGGGGTGGCCACATGCGCACCCCTAAACCCTGCCTAACCGTAACGGTCTGCAAAACCGTAGGCTAGAACCACGGTTAATGACATCAAAACCAAAGTTAGAAGTGGTGTTCACAAAACCACCGAAGTTTAAACCGCACGGGGAGAGTTATCACATGTGACATGGTTTTAAACATAAATTCCAGAGTTATGAACTGTCAGCGATAATGTTTTGTGTTATGGTTTGTCGCAAATGACATGTGACCATATAACTTGGATTGTCAGCGGGTTGGGACCGTCGGTGGTCCCAACCCCCATGTACATATGTTCTAAACTTTAAATATAACCCGTGGACTAATATAGTTAAGAAAAATTGTAGCTTGGTTGGTGGAGATCTATGCGTGCAGGCTGGAGGTCATGGGGTCGAACCCTGCGGACCTCATAAAATTTTACACTAACCTCTTGGGGACACGTGGCGACCTCAGGGCTGGCCATGTGTCACCCTATAATTGATCCACCAAAAATACAATGTACAGCCCTGAACAAATCACAATGCGCTACTTTTCATCCTCTAACTGGATCTGAGAAAAGGGATATTCTTCATAATATTCCTTTTTTCTCACTGTGTATCCTCCATGCTGACTAGGCATCCCAGTCAACCCTGTCGCAAAATTTAGTCATTTGGGAAATCGATCAGAACACGATATCTCCCTCATACGACATCGGTTTTTCGAACAGTCCACGGGGCTGGAATCAGGAAGACGAGATCTACGTAACCATTCTAGTTTCAACCGAATCCTGTAACTTTCAATTTTGAGAAAAATTTATGAACTCCTGATCAATAGGAAACAAAAAACTTGTATCAATGAAGACTGAGAAACGGGTATTGAAGATACATGACAACATTAAGCCATATATAAAATACAAAGAAAAAGGAAGTTAGAGATACTGGATTTCCCTCTAATGTTTTTTGTGACGAGTGATAAGTGCATTTTGTATCTGCATTGGTTTTTGCATTATCAAATTGATTTTAATTTTAACTATTACATCTAAATGAATTTTAAGGAACAGTTCTAGTCAATTGATTCACAGTTGCTTTTTTCTTGTGGGTATTGCAATAGATCATTTTCCCAAGTGGGTTATGAGGACTCACAAGTATGTAGTAGTTTTTTTTTTTTTTGGTTCACATGCATATTTTTCCCTATTTTGTAATCCATTATGGAAGTAAATATTATATAATGTTTTGACCTCCTAATGGAGAGGTTTGAGCTTGGAATTATTGATTTCATATTTTTATCCCATAATTCTTCTGGAGTGATATATCAGAAAGTTCACCATCAAGGAAACAAGTGACCCCGGAACTCTAGATAAGATCTTGTATTTGAGATGCCAACACATATTCTATCAACGAGCTTATCGCTCTATGAAAAAACAAAATTGACAAGAATCTAGAGAAGACCTATATAGAAGATACAGATATCCTAAAACAAAATTGTAGCTTAGAATTTTGAATATTTCTCTTGCTTCCAAAAGTATTTTCATACGTAATGACAATATCTTTTTTGAAGACTTTAATGCATATATTCGCTTGCATTGTGTGTCTTGAGAAAAAAAAAATCTTAAAATCAATTAATCCTTTCCTTGTCGGGAATTTGTTTCCATACATAATTGTTGGGTGAATCCCCGATAAAATAAGTCCTAAAACTGTTGAAATTGTAGTAAGAAAAGGCTTAATTTTACTAGTGCCTTAGTCAAATGGAGAAAAAATGTTTTTCCACATCAGTGGGATGACTTGGATTGCAGTTAGCTAGAGTGGCATGACCTTGTCTACTAGTTAAGTCAGTAAATTCGAGTTATAGGCTAGAAGTAGATTCGTGCATGGGATGATTGCTAAAATTTACCAATCTAGATGAGTTATTGTTAGTTGAACTCGGTTAATTGAGCTCTAGTCCCTTGGATTTGCACACAGAAATAGGGAATTTGCCTATTTTATAGGGGCTAATTCCTCTAAGATTGTGCAAGGAAATAGGATGTTGGTTGAGGCTAGAATTAGCTAAGTGTTGGCCAGAGTGGGTCATAAAGCAGGAGAATAGGATTGCAGTGCAGGGTATGCTTCGGAGTTGAAGCAAGACATTGTAATTGTTTCTCTTTTCATCTCAATTAATGCAAAGCAGTGGAGGGGTTTTTCCAATTTTGTTCCCCTGTAAATCATTGCATTCTTGTGATTTTGATGGTTGAATGTCATTGCATGTGTTTCTAAAATGTGATTTCCATTTCTCATAATAGTAGAGAAAAATTGTAATCTCTTGTTTTCAATTTGAATACATCAGCATTAGAAAATTTCTATTAATTTCTACATGGTATCAGAGTAGAAATCACACTAAAAACCAATCAATATATCTTCTCCTTAAGATATTTCGATTTGTAGATTCAGTGAATCAATTCTCTTCTGTGTGGGAAAATTACTTTCAACGGATTAATATTGAAGTCTGCCATGGACGGAACCTCGAATTTCATAACTTGGAAGGATAGGATGGAAGTTGTAGTATGGGAATATACACAAACTAATATTCCAAAAACAACAACATCAAATACATAAGCACTTGCTAAGTGGAATAAAGATACAACAAGAGCCAGGAGGATTATTCTGGAGGGTATCATAGATCATGTGGTTTCAAAATTGCATGGAAAGGAGACTCCTTTTGCAATGTGGAAAATTATCACAGATATATTCCAGAGCAGTAGTGATGTGAGGAAATTGGCATTGAGAGATAAACTCGGGAGCATTCAAATGCTGAAAAATGAAGCCATGCCACAATACCTCTCCAGATTCACTCAGGTTCAAGATGAACTTGGAGGAGTAGGAGAAAATGTGCCATCATCTGAACTTGTTAGCTTAGCACTCCTTGGCCTTCCAAAATCATGCCACAACTATCAGCATTTAGTTAATGGAAGAGACAAGCTACCAAGTTAGGAGACTTTGTTCTAATTTGCTGTAGGAGGAGATCATAAGAAACACTAGAGATGGTGTCACATCCATTGTAGACGAGGAATAACATTGTGCTCAACTTAGTAAAGGAAAGAATTCCAAGGGAAATAAGGCCCAAGGTGAGGCAGAATCAATCCAGAATATGGAAAGAAGAAGGACCTCAGCAAAATAAAATGTTTCGACTGCCATGAATATGGACACTATGCAACCAAGTGTCTACACAAGAAATCCAACAAGGAGCCTGCAGAAAGAGTAGGAGGAGATGCTCTGACATATCAATTCAAGTTAGATTTCACCCTCCTTGTTTGCATGGTAAACACAGTAAGAGGGAGTGAGTGGTACCTATATTTTGGTGCCTCGTGTCATATGATATGTTGGGGCCCTTGTTTTGAAAATGAAACGGTTTTGAGTCGTGGATAACAAGTGGCAGAGCGCAACCACAGTAGACAGGGATTTGTCATAGTTGCGGAGAGCTGGAGAGCAGGTGGTGCAACAGTTGCGAAAACTAGCACAGATGGAAGGAAGGAGCGATAAGAACAAGCAGCGAAACTCCCAGTGATCAGGGAAGTGCGGAAAATAGCAGAGCAGAAAAGAAGGGAAAACTGACAGTTGCATTGGCAAAGGAACAAATAGGCAATAAGCCAACAGAGACAAGAGGTTGGTGAAGTAGGGAGCTGAGGAAGAGATCCGTAGGAGAGCTCTGTTCATTCTGTTCGTTCTGTTCTGTTCTATTCTGTAATATTGTAATTAGTCCTGCTCTAATCACTTGGAGTAATGTAACTGTCCGTTATTGTTAATGAAATATAATTCTATCTGGGTTTGATGTCCTGAATTCTGTGATGATAATTTGCTTATGATGAATGTATTTGCTGCTTTTAAATTTTGATTTTGCATCCTTAATATGTTCATGAGTAGTATCTCATGCAAGGTAGCTAAACCTGTTTGGAGTACCTAGTTCTGCATGTTTTGCTCCATAGTTGCGATTAGTCGATATTTGATATGTTCCTAACCTTACTAAGGTCACGGCACGCCTCGAGTGAGACTCTCTACTCTTCAGAGTAGAGTGAAAATGACAGCATTGTGCTAGACTACTACGGAAACCTTGTTGGCCTCTATCCTGAACCTGGGTCTTACTTAAAGACCTCCTTTCTCGCCAACAAATGGTTCTGTTGCCGGGACCTAAAATTTCATTTAGGAGCTATATCATGGTATCACAGATCTTCGAAAGGGAAATACGAAGCTAGTGGGATAACCACTTAGATCAGCTCATAGCGCAGCAATCTGAGTTGAGACAGCAAAGGGAGAAAATTGTTAAGGATCAGGTTCTATTTTTCTGAATCTCCGAGTGATCTCTACGAAATTTTATAGGGAAAGTTTCCAAAGGAACTCTATAATTGGTTGTGGAGACTACAAGTCAAGACAGTCTAAGGAAGCTCGTGTAAGATCTATCGCAAGTGGTTGCACGTGGATCTGGTAGCCCTCCATCGGTTAGATATCGATTTGACCCAAGCTGTAGATTTCTGGGTGCAACCTACCTTGGAAGGATACATAGTGGAATTCGCAGCTGACTGTTACTAGTCATTTTCAAAAGAATAAGACGTGTTCGGATCTAGATTATGAGGAGAGTTGTTGAAGGAGATTCCCTTGTGGATCAAATCTTTAATGGTAGACGAGGGATTGATGGAATTTCAAAAATATGAGATGGAGACTTAAACCTCTAGTACTGGGGGAAGGAGTTGAGGGAGAGATGCTACAAGTAAGTTGCAAGGGGGAATAGCAATATGGATGTTGATACCTCCAGTAGGTTGAGAGAGCGACGATCACATCGGAGGGCGCAGATAGCTGAGAAGTGGCAGGAGAGAGTGATGAAGGAGTTTGAGAAGGAGGAAAGTAGTCAACAAAACAAGGAGAAGGCATCGCAGATGAAAAAGGATATTGAAGGTCGGATGGAATCCCAAGGAATAGGAGGGACCGTTAAGGAAGTCAGGAAAGTGTATGGGAGCCCAACCCAAAGAGAAAAGGGAGAAAAGTCCAACGTGGAGGATGCATTCCCCAAGGAGATGTCCGATGTGGAGTTTCATGTTGCGATGGAGCAACTATTCCGAGAGGGGCCGACACCCATAACTCAAGGTAACTCTATTCCCCAAAGTTCAAGTAGCTCTAGTCCCGACATTCCCCTGGTACTCTATCAGCCACTAAGTGAAATTTTTGTTAAGTCACAAGAATTGAGTAAGTTAAATAGTTTTCAGGCTACAACAGTAATACACACTAGCAATAGTGCTAGTAATACAATTTCACAACCAGGAAATAGGGGTTTTATTCTAGTATCACCCACACAAATAAGCATGGCGGGATCATTTACCCGATACCCAGAGTTCTCTGGGAGGGGCAATGACGATGTGGAGCAGCACTAGTATCTCTGTGAAGCCATGTGGAGGGCTCGGCAGACACCAGAGTCGGTTAGGTTGATCGAGTTTCAAACTACTCTCAGGGAGAGAACTCTATGATGGTTTATTAAATTGTTCGAAGCTCATCCGAACCTAGCGATAGATGATTTAAAGAAATAATTCGTTAAAGAATTCAAGTTACCTCAAACGGATCAGCGGTTTGTCAGGGATGTGGGATATTAAACAGCGAGAAGGTGAAACTACATGGGATCTGATGAGAAGGTTCAAGGATGCGGTTGGAAAACTGAGTTACCCAATCGATCTAAATCATCAGAGGGATTGGTTTATCAAGGCCCTTATTCCATTGAAAATAACTCCATTGACGCAACAAAAGATTGATACATTACAAGATGCATTGGAGCAAGCTATGAAGATAGAGGCCATGGCAGGGTATCCGCAGGAGTTCAAAGGAGGGGCAGTAGCTCAAGACACTTCCATATTGGGGTTACAACATCAGATAGCTAGTCTGACGGAAAAGTTGAAGAATATTCAACCAATGTGACCTGCAAGACCCAATGTATGGTGTACACACTATCTGATGGAGGGACACGTGGTCACTGAATGTCCAAGGTTGCGGGGGCAGAATGCAGGGACTTCAGTAGTAGGGACACAAAGGGCCACACTAGTAGGGGGAGTTGCGCAGATAAACACTCAAGGGATATATCCACCGCAACCCCATTACCCAGGGTTCCCCGCGCAATAAAGTCAGGCTGCAACTGAATATTGCAAGATATGCAAAAGCATTGGTCACCCACCCCGACTATGCCCAATCTTGCAAAAATACTCCAACATTCCGAACAACATACACTATGAGTTATGTGCTTCCACAACACACAACACAGAGTAGTGTAGAGCCCTGGATGCACTAGCAGAACGATTGGATAAGCCGTCATATAGAGTGAATGAGGCTCCCAGGGGACGAGGAGGAGGCATGAGAGGAGGTCGAGCTGGAGGAAGAGGACCTATAAGATCTTACAAATGTGACCAAGAAGGAAACATAGCCAGGGAATGTCCACTTCCCCGAAGACCATGGTGTTCTTAGTGCAGAGTTAATACGGACACAATGGAGGACTTCCTAGAGCTAATTAAAATATGGGAAGAAAGAGCTAGACAAAGAGAAGAAAATCTGGTAAATGTAGAGCCAAGAATAGTAGAGTCTACGGCTATGCATAACATAGCCATAGTGACATGAGGAGGAAAGAGAACCGGGGAAGACATGTAGACCACACACTCGATAAAGCTGATAAGGCCAGCGTCTCCAAAGCCAGTGTTCAGGCTAGATAGACAAAAGCAATACTTTAAAGAAGTAGTGGAAACATTTGCTCAACTTGTGGGGAGCAAAGGCATTGAGTTACCGCAGCCGAAGGGGGGCAGGGAGAAACAGGCTAGTACAAGCACTATGATTGAAGAATGGTTCCAGCTATTTTTAAAAATTGTAACCAATGCACCAATGCTGGAACAATTGAAGTAGAATATGGAGATGGTGGTGCAGGAGACCACAGAACCAGAGGAATCAAATGACACAACACAGAAATACATACGAAGAGTCAAAATAAATAAGAGAAGAATAGGGAAATAATTTCGGGTAAACACTCAAGTCGCGGGATTCCAAATTAAGGACACAATGCTTGACCTAGGGTCAGATGTCAACATTCTACCAAGGAAGACATGGGAAGCATTGGGAAGACCAAAGCTGACATATTCACCAATCCAACTCCACATGGAAAAACAGTACTGCATTGTACCCATAGGCAGGCTGGAGGAGGTCGAAGTCGATGTTGCGGGGGTAAAGACATACACAGACTTCAACATGATAGAAATTATGGGGGATAAGGATCCCTATCCAGCATTATTGGGGATAGACTGGGCTTTCGAGAACTATGCAATAACAGATTTGAAAAAGGAACTAATGATCTTTGAAGACAGGGAATTCAGGGTCACTCGGCCACTTGACCCATATCAAGGACCCCGATATATAGAGAATGTATACAATAGAGAGGATGTTCAGCTTCTTGATCATCTTTATTAGATGATAGCAGGGAAAAGAGAAGATTATATCAACCCAACAGCGGGGGGAACTGTGAGTTGGAGAAGCGTTCAAAGCTTAGACTTACACTCAGAAATAGCCTGGGATGATTGGCAGCAAGGGGGATATGAGACCAATACTAGAAGATGCGCTAACATCAGAGGAATCAATTGGATCGGAACTGAGATAAGAGAATATCCTACTTTATCAAATATGAATGTTATAAATACCTTTATTGCCAAGATAGAAGATAAGGTACCAGTGGAACATAGGGTCCCACTCATGGATGTGGGTTTACAATCCACATCCGCAAGGTGGTGGAGCAACCACTGCAACTCTCTGTCACGATGGGACAAGGTTGCAGCAACGTTGAGGGCCAGATTCAAGGAAGAGGAAGGAACACAATTCACTGAAAAGTACCAAGGGGACTCCGACCCCAGAAAACATTTACAATATTGTGAGCACCAATGGAAGAAATTAGGATACCCAGAATATATGTGGGTACACAAGTTTGTACATTCACTGGATTCGATTCCACAAGCGTGGTACCTAACTAAAGAGAATAAAAGAGGAACTAGTACTTGGCAAGCAGTTGCGGATCAGTTTACGCAATGCTTTTCCTTTGGAGGAAAAATAGAACCAGTCACACAGGCATTGTAATCCATTAAAAGGGTATTGTTCTTTCCAGAGATTCAGGAGGATGAAGAACAACCACTCCTGAAACAAAGTATCAGACAGTCAGTAGCATGCAAAAAGATAAACAGTGAGATGAATGATGATGATCTAGAAGATCTTAGACATCTATATTTTGAAGAAAAAGAGGGGGAGAGGGGTATTCAAGAAGAACCTACAACAGATGGAATTCATCTGCTACCGTTGAAAATCAAGAAGTTGAATATCGGAACACCAAAAAAGCCCAAACATGCGTCAATTGGTGACTACCGAGATGTAGAAACGACTAAGGAGATAGTTAATCTGCTACATGAATACGAAGACTTGCTCCCATCCTCAGTAGCGGAGCTGAAAGGAATAAAAGGAGACATGGAGGAAATGCATATAATTTTTAAGCCCGACGCAAGACCAGTAAAGCACAGACCATACCGTCTGAATCCAAGAGTGAAAGAAAAATTCAAGGCAAAGATTGATAAAATGCTAAAGGCAAGGTTGATATTCTCGGTGGAAGAAGCGGAGTGGGTAAGTCCTATAGTCATACAAAGTAAAAAGGAAAAGTCTGAAATTCGAGTCTATGTTGACTATAGGAGCCTAAACAATGCATGCATACATGACCCATTCCCCACTTCGTTCAGTGATGAGGTTCTCAACAATTTTGAAAGGAATGAAGCTTATTCATTTACGGATGGATTTTTAGGATACCATCAAGTAAGGATAGCTGAAGAAGATAAGAAGAAGACACCTTTTACAATCGAATGGGGCTCATTTTCATATCATGTAATTCCCTTCGGGTTGAAAAACACACCAGCAGTATTCTCACGGATTGTTATAGTAGCATTTCAGGAATATATCAATAAATTCTTGGAAGTTTATATGGATGACTAGACAGTTTACAGCCTGTTAAAGAATCATGCAACGTTGTTAAGGATAATGTTTGACAAGTGCAGGAAACTCCAGATTTCAGTAAACCTTAAGAAGTGCATCTTTGCAGTACCCTTCGGGACGCTGTTAGGACATGTTGTATGCAAACAAGGGGTTTGCATTGATCCAGCAAAAGTGGCAGTTATAATCAACATAGAGGCACCAGAAACCGTGAAGCAGTTAAGGTCCCTTCTAGGCCACACCGTCTACTATAGATGATTTATCCGCAACTATGCGAAGATAACAACCCATTGGAGAAGCTGTTCCGGAAATCAGAGCAATTCATTTGGACAGATGACTGTACTACTACACTTAATACCCTGACAGAAAAATTTGCGAGCGCGCCCATATTAGTTCATCCTAATTGGGACAAGCAATTTCACGTCCACATTGATGCTTCCAAATTTGCACTAGGAGCAGTTCTGGCTCAACCAAGAGATACTTCAATTGATCACCCAGTTTATTTTTCAACCCGGAAGTTAACGATAGTTGAAAGGAACTACACCACAACAGAACGAGAAGCTTTAGCCATGATGTATTCCCTTCAAAAGTTTCGCCACTACCTATTAGGAGGTATGTTTAAATTTTTCACGGACCATTCAGATTTAAAGTACCTAGTTTACAAACCGGTCCTGGAAGGGAGGATCTGTAGATGGCTCCTACTATTTCAGGAGTTCACCTTCGAGATGATAGTGAAGCCAGGGAGACTGAATGTGGGTCCTGACCATTTGTCAAGGCTAGAAAATGGATAAAATGGAGGGTCCCTGGATGATCAGCTACCAGGTGCTGATATTTTTAGAGTAGAAGCCATTCCAGACTACTTAGACCAGATAGCAACCTATATGACAACAGGACAATGCATGGCTGAAAATATAGCAGCCCAGAAAATACATCTGGTATTCAGAGCAGTAGAGTATCAGCTAATAGCGAGACACCTGTATAAGATGGGGTTAGACCAAGTCTTGCAGAGATGTGTCCTGGATCATGAGAGGGAAGATATATTGTGGGAATGCCATTGTGGAGTTGCAGGAGGACATGTCAGTGCAAAATCAACTGCGAGAAAGATACTACAGGCAGGCATATGGTGGCCCACAGTACACATGGACAATAAGGCATTTGTAAAGAAATGAGATGTTTTCTAGAGGACAGGACGTCCATCGTACAAAGATGAGCTACCACTCCACCCTGTAAAAGCATTGCAGCCATTTGATAAGTGGGTCATTGATTTTATAGGACCGATAGCACCAATCGCAAGATACTCACAGGCCAGGTACATCATTACCGCAACAGACTATCTTACCAGGTGGGCAGAAGCAGTACCAGTGAAGGATTTCATGACATAAACAACAGCCAGGTTCATATTTGAAAATATCATCAGCAGATTTGGCTGCCCCAGAATTCTAACCAGGGATCAAGGTACACATTTTATCAATGCAATGATCAAATCTCTGCTAGAAAATTTCATGGTACAACGTCATAAGAGCAGTCCATACCATCCTCAAGCAAATGGTACAATATAAGAATTTAATAAGATTCTTGAAAAGGGGCTGACGAATATTTGCAACGCTGATCGAGATGACTGGGATGAGCGCGTACCAGCAACATTGTGGGCGTACAGGACAACCATCAAAAGACTGAACAACCAGACTCCGTTCCAGCTGGTGTACGAGAGGGAAGCAGTGGTACCGGTCGAATTTGTCATACCGAGCCTGCTAATCACGTCAACATTACAGTTATCAGAGGAAGACTTGTTGAAAGAACGATTACAAGAGCTACAAGAACCTGAAGAGGACAGGTTTCTAGCGGAGTTTCATCAGACTGTCCAGAAAGACAGACAAAAATCTTGGCATGACTGCCATATTAAGCGTAAAACTTTTACGAACGGAGGAAAAGTTTTACTGTATGATAGCAAGTTCAAAAATTTCCCAGGTAAACTCTGAATGCATTGGCTGGGACCGTACCATGTGATTGAAATACGAGATTCAAGATTAGTTTGGTTAGCACAACTGGACGTCCAAGTGTTACCAATATGGGTGAATGGCACACGCCTGAAGCCTTATCACAAGTAAGTTCTATTATTTCATTTTCCAATAACTCTCGCAACCGAGAGGAGTCAGTAGGGTATAATAGAATAGGTAGATTCAATAACTCTGTCGCACCCGAGAAGAGAATAGATAGGAATCCCAATAAAGCAAAACCTGCATTAACAGAAAAAGCTCATAGTTGCGATGCAGAGACCACATCGCAACTGATTGTGGTTGGGGGGAGGGTAGTTTCCAGCATGTCATCCATGTAAGAGAGCGGAACATGTCAAACATCATTCCATCATCATGACCCATCATTCCCATGTCAGTCAGTAGGATTACCTAGATTTGAGAAGTAATTTCCATAATTAGTATCATCCATACCGTAATAAAATTTCCATATTAGGCCATAATCATTACCCATCACGTCTGCCCAAATCTCGAAGTCACAGTCAGCCATGTCAGAACCCACCTCATCACGGTAACTAATCACACGATTATAGCTGCGAGGGGAGGTAGAAAAAAATTAATTAGTTATGTGGTCTTATCAACCTCATTCGTGTCGGTTACTTACATAACCTGCATGAAAGAAGAAAGCACGAGAATGTCAGAGAATTCCGAGTTAAAACAAGAAACAGCAGAAGCGAGAGAAATCTCATCAAAAGAAGTCGAGAGAGAGCATGAAATAGTAGGAATTTACAGAGAAAGAGTGGGGTAGCATTGCAAGTGTACCAAAGAAGAGAAAAAATGACCAAGGTAGCACCAACAGTCGTCGAGCCCGAGGTCGACAAGAGAATTCAGAGAATGGAGTCACTGGTGGGAAAATATGACAATGTGTCGTTGGTCGACACAGACTTCATGGATTCTTACCAATTTCCAGTGATGAAGAGGCAGGTTTATATAGAAAATTACGCTACTGAATGAGGAGAAGAAGTAGCAAGGTTGCTTCCAGAGTTCAGAGGCATCCAGCAGTCCACAATTCTAAACGTGAGGAACCTCCCTGTGTTTGGAACCACAGGAGCCGCGATGCAGTGTATGAAATTCCTGCTAAGCAGACTCCAAAATGGGTCACTTTGGCTAGGGAGGGAGATACCAATGCATGCAGAAGATATTCATAGGTTGATGGGATTATCAGCAAAAGGGAGGGATGTCTCCACAGCATTCCAGACAGTCTCCAAAAGAGCAAAGAAGGTAGGAGATTGTGACTATTACAAGAAATGTGACACCAAAAGAGGAGGGAAGGGGGTGAAGATAGACCTCATAAAAAACCCAGCAATTAAATTTGCATGTTACCTGATTGAAGGCAAAACCATGAGACACTATACAAAGGGAAAATTCACCCTGGACACCATCTCAGTTGCGAAGCACTGCCTCTAGGGAACCTAGCTGAATTGGTGTACGTTTCTCTTGAATGGATTGTTTGAAGCCTATGAGGATAACTACAAAAGAGCCATTGGGTTCATCTATGACTACCTTATCATGGCATTCGCAATGTGGAAATGGACTTTTCTGGGATTCAGACAGCCGGTGGAACTCACAAGTGGTCAGCCGCCAGCAATGAAGTTTAGGCCCTGGAAGTTCTCGGGAGACCCAAGCACAAAGGAGGTGAATGAAGAGGCGTTCACATTCTGGTATAGGTAGATGGTGGACATAGTGGCGAGGCAACAAAGGGTCCCGAGGAGTTTAATAGACAGTTATTTGTCTCAAATATGGTTCAGGGTCACTCACAAACAAACCTACATAAGGCCTACGTATGTGGATGAAACAACATTTAGAATGAGACCGTTGAAGTTTCAAGTGTATGAAAAGGTGTTCCACATTGAAGTTTGCTCCTGGCCAAAAGTGGGAATGGAAATCAGAAGCAGAGTCCATCACTACTCGTTTGAGGGTATGAAGCCGCAACATTTACTAGGGGAGACACTGGATGAGACACTGAACAGAGTGTCGCGGCTGCGGCTAAAACCAATACTGGAGGAGCTAGACCCGAGAGTAAAAGGCTTCAATCGATTAATGCAAACTCTCACTAGCGCTTCTCCCCTGTTTCCTACTTTTTCATAATTTCAGGCCTCAAATTCTACATCACCCACCATAGTTACACCCATACTCACTTCCCTCCCGCCCTCAATGTTTAACTCACCCCCAGTCACAACAGTAGTTCCAGTCAAAAAGAGTAAGGCACCTAAACCACCTGTAGCTTCTCCTAAGGCCAAGAAAACAAGGGTCATGGTGCCTAAGCAGGTGGTTGATCTCACTGGGGAAGATCAAACGTAGCCTATGGACACAGGGGCACCAATTCAAGAGGAGCCAGAGGTGCCCCCCCAAGTAACCTCTGAGCTACCTATGTTCAATCCATTCTCATTCTTGAATATTCAAACTTCATCTCCACCCCACACTCATACATCTCCACCTCACACGTCATTCACTTCCAAAGACCATTCCACCCAGACTCCATCCACGACCATTTCAGACCCGGTCAAGACAAAAATTTAAAAAAATGGAGACAACGAGGCAGAGGTTAACTCAAGTACAACATTGGTACCTGAGGTTAGCCAACCCCTGGTTGGACGGAGCACTTTCCAGGATCTTTCAATTCGAGGGGGATGTTTTACCACAGATACAATTCCCTCACCCAAGGAGCTGAACCCTTTTCAGTAAGCAAATTTGATACTGCAACAGGTTCAGCCAACCACAAGCATGAATACACCAATAAATCAGCTGCCACAATAAGACCAACTGACGTCACCATAGGAACACTCAGCCAGGTCAATAGCTGGCAGGAAACCACTCAAAGAAAGGTTGTCGAACCAAGATATCTTCAGAGCTGAGAGTATGCAGACCTGGGGCACAGAATAGTTGTATAATTTCATCCAGCATGCGGCACAACAGGCTCAAGGACTCCACAATGACCTCCAGCAAAGGTTTGAACAACAACAACTGCATATTAGTGCGCTTACTGAAGAGCGTGACCAATTGAAGGGAGAAAAGGAAAGTCTGTAGGAGCAACTGGAGAAGGTGATAGATGTTTTTAAGGATCTATGGCCAACTGTGATAGCTCAGGGTGACCAGACACCAGGGGACATAATGGTTTTCACTATAGTTGAAAGGTCTCTCCACATGAAGATTGCTTGGGAAAATCTCAGCAAGGAGAACTAGGAGCTAAAGGAAATGCTCGCGACCAAACCGACATTGCCAGATCCTACTGTCGTATATGCTGAGAGGGTCAGAGAGAAGCAGAAACAAGTAACCGAGATGCAAGAAACCCTAGGCACCACAGTAAAAGAATCTTACAACCTTTTGAAGCATTTGCATAAGTGTTCAACCTCACGAACTATTAAGGCTCAACCAATCTCGGCACAACTGCAGCAAATCTCACAAGAAATACAGGATGTCGCAGACCCGACCTTAACAAGTTGTACAACCAAGCGGAGGAGATGGAGACTAAAATACAGAAGATTGAAGAGCATTCAGCTGCCACCAAAAAAGTCCTTCGAGAATTGAGACAACTAGTAAATCTTATTGCACGAACCATACAACAAATGGCCGCTCAAGCCGAAATCAAAATTAAGGAAGTATTCAGCAAGTTGTCGGTCATTGTAGGAGAGAAGGAAGTTGAGAAAATCGTCATAGGAACGGACCAGCTCATGAAGGAATGGCAACAGGCCATTACCGACTTCGCCAAAATCAAATCTTTAGCGCTAGCAAAGGTTCCCGAGTTGGGGCCCTTGTTTGGACAAGGAGAGGAAATGGAGAAGATAGGGCCATCCACAGAGGCAAGCAGACCAATGGAGACTGAGGCAGAAAAGAAGGATTGACTCGAGACAAGTCAATAGCATGTGGCTAGGGCCTGTTGGGGCCCTTGTTTTGAAAATTAAATGGTTTTGAGTTGCGGATAACAGGTGGTAGAGCATAACCACGATAGACAGGGAGTTGTCATGGTTGCAGAGAGTTGGAGAGCAGGTGGCGCAGCAGTTGCGGAAACTAGCACAGATGGCAGGAAGGAGCAACAAGAAAAAGCAACAGAACTCCCAATGATCAGGGAGATGTGGCAAACAGCAGAGCAGAAAAGAAGGGAAAACTGACAGTCGCGTTGGAAAAGGAACAAATAGGAAATCAGCCAACAGAGACAAGAGGTTGGTGCAGTAGGGAGTTGAGGAAGAGAGTCGTAGGAGAGCTCTATTCGTTCTGTTCGTTCTATTCGCTCTGTTCTGTTCTATTCTATTATGTAATATTGTAATCAGTCCTGCTGTGATCACTCTAAGGATTAATGTTACTATCCGCTATTGTTAATGAAATATACTTCTATCTAGGTTTGATGTCCTAAATTTTGTGATGAGAATTTGGTTATGATGAATGTATTGGCCGCTTTTAAATTTTGATTTTGCATCTTGAATATGTTCATGAGTAGTATCTCGTGCAAGGTAGCTAAACCTATTTGGAGTACCTAGTTATGTCTGTTTTTATCTATAGTTGTGATCAGTCGATATTTGATCTGTTCCTAACCTTACTAAGGTCACAAACATGCCTTGGGTGAGACTCTCTGCTCTTTGAAGCAGAGTGAAAATGTCGGCTTTGTGCTAGACTACTGCGAAAACCTTATTGGCCTCTATCCTGAACATGGGTCTTACTCATAGACCTTCTTTCCCACCAACGAAGAGAGAGAGAGAGAGAGGGATAGAGATATGGAGGGAGATGGGGAGAGAAGGAGGGAAGAAGAAATACATATAGAGTGAGTAGTGGAGAGAGAGAGGGAGTTACAAGGGATATATGGAGAGGGAGTGTGTATATTTTGGGGTGAGATAAAGAGAAAAACAAGGAGAGATGGAGAAAAGGGGGGAGAGAAGGAGAGAGAGGGGTAATATAGTAACAAAGTTGGAAGGTGAAGATAGAGAGAGAGAGAGAGAGGTGGGAGATAAAGGAAGAGAGAGAGTGAAAAGAGGTATGGAAAGAGAGATGGAGAAGGAGGGGGAGAGAGAGGGAGGTAAGAATAAATACATAGAGAGTGAAAGTTGGAGAGAGAGAGAGAGAGAGAGAGAGAGGTAGTTATAATGAATATGAAGAGATAGGGAGAGAGGATATCAAGAGGGAAGAGAGATAGAAGTGGGGGAGAGGGAGGGAAGGGGAAGACAGAGAGAGGGCGGGGGAGGAGGAGGGATTAATAGATAGATAGATAGGAGATAGTGTATCTTTTGGGGTTGATATAGAGAGACAGAG
The DNA here is from genome assembly GCA_034641835.2 of Pinus albicaulis. Classification (NCBI taxonomy): domain Eukaryota; kingdom Viridiplantae; phylum Streptophyta; class Pinopsida; order Pinales; family Pinaceae; genus Pinus; species Pinus albicaulis. The sequence goes on from JAXQQM020061428.1 coordinate 32,043, forward strand.
GGAGATATAGATATAGATGGAAGGTGAAGATAAAGAAGAGATAGATAAGGACAAGGAGGGAGGGACAAAGAGATTGACAGATATGGAGTGAGAGAGCATGTCTATTTGGCGAGGTGAGATAAAGAGACAACGAAGGAGAGATGGAGGGAGATATAGATATAGATGGAGGGGAGAAAGAGGGAAGAATATTTCTTCCACTAGATGCATTGATTTCAATGTAAATGGTGATCTCTAATCCTAATTGATTGCTTGCACTAGATGCATTTATTTTAGTGTAGATTTTGATTCCTAATTATATTTTATTACTTACACTAGATGCATTGTTTTCAATGTAGAGTATTTCTAATCCTATTTGATTGCTTGCACTAAATGCATTGATTTCAGTGTAGATGGTGATTTCTAATCCTATTTGATTGCTTGCACTAGATGCATTGATTTCAGTGTAGACTTTGGTTTCTAATCCTATTTGCTTACTTACAATAGATGTGTTGATTTCAATTTAGATGTTTATTTCTAATTGTATTTGATTACTTGCATTGGATGTATTGATTTTAGTGTAGATGTTGTTTTCTAATCTTATTTTATATGTTGCATTAGATGCATTTATTTCAGTGTATATGTTGATTTCTAATTTGATGTAATTGGATCTATGATGGTACATTAATTTTAAAGTCATTGGATTAATAGTGTATATATATTTTAATTTTGGTTTTGGATTTTGTTAAAAAGTATTAATGTAATTTATTTTTTTAATTAATTTTATATGCATAGGAATTTGATCTCTCTCATTGTATAATAAATTTATAACTAAGATAGTATCTCATGTTATGCATGGAAGGATGTATGCATCTCTCTCATATTGGACAACATACAATTCAATTGTTTTAACTACCATGCACTAATATAGATCAATTTCTTAATATGATAAACTTCTTAACATGTGATATATCCAAAAAAAATTGTTTCTTAATATGCCAGCAGTAACTTCATTTTAACCAAGGAAGAAACTACACATCTTTTATCATATTAAACAATTGAAATGTTTTAATCATAAGGAAAAAAAACAAATCACAAGAAAATATTCCCTTTTCAATTTCTATCTATATAATTATATTAAAATATTTTAGTTAATACACATTTAAAATTTTCCATATTATTAATAATTTATAAAATACTTTGTCTTAATTGCATATTAAAAAATGAATTATATATATATATATATTGAAGGCTTCTACACATGGTGGGCTACATGGGGACATACGCGAAAGGCACAGCGGGCTAGCCTAGGTTGGCAGGGGGTGGGACACCACTTGGCGTTCAATAGTTTTGTTTACCTGCTACCTGTAAGCTCGGGATGTTTTTAACCTTTCTCAGGGTCGTTTTACCGGGTTTCCCACGTTTCTAGATTCGGGGTTATGTTTTCATGGATGATCTATAAGTTTTGCTTCGGTTCCAATCTCCTTTGCGGCTACGGCGAGATGTTACAACTTTTCTTTCTCTACAAGTGTGATTTTCACGTGCTCAAGGTTTCAATTTTTACTAATATGGTCATTCATCTCTTGGTACAATGTGGGTAAGTTGCACTAATCCTCCGCTATGTGCTATTTTTTTCAGTCCGACTGTTGCTTTCTGGGTTTCTGTCAGTTTTCATTGGGGTTTGGTTAAAATTACTCGTTTTCTACCGCTCTCGGTCACCCTGTCGGTTACAGTTGGGGGGTTTTGTTTTTTCCCGCAGTGGGTTTTCTTTGCTTTGGTTCAGGGGATTCTGCAAGGGTCATCATTTACCCAAGGGTGGTTTTAGGGCACGACCCAGTGGCCAGATTGAGTTTTTGTCCTCTGGCCACTATTGTTTTTTGGTGCTTCTTTCTGGTCGATCTTGGTTTCTCAGTAGCATGGGAAATGAAAGGGAGTTTGTTGAAGTGGAACTCACAGCAAAAGACATTCTCTCTGTCTGGGGCATGGAACCCACTAAACAGAATCTCGCTTGAGTCCCCCTTCTGGCTCGGTCACATTCTAATAAAGGGGGCTTAGATAAGCTTAGGTGGAACCCCGTGGATGGTCTGGCTTCCCTGGGTGGTGATATCAAACAAACCCTCGTGCCAAGGGTGTATGTTAGCTCGAAGACGGTTGCTCTCCCAGTCTCAAAAGGATTGTTTGGGGACCGCATCGGTCTTATCCCCTCGTCTAGTAAAGGTAAGAAGAACTGGTTGCCTAGGCTTCTGTTCAGATCCGAAGGGTTGGAGGATGTCGTGTTGGGTGTGGGGGGAGTATCGTTTGTGGGGTCAGGTCCAAATTCGGAGGTCGAGGTCCATTTGTTCCCAGAGATAAAAGATGGTTTTTCTCTCTAGCAGGAACACTCACCTCAATTTTTTCAACCAGACGAGAAGGACATAGCTCCCTTGGGGGCCTCTCTGTAAATTAACTTGCGAGGAGGACGGACTTGGATTGGGGCACAAAGGACTTCTTTGTCAACAACGTGGCTGAAGGTTTTAGTGGCGGCTTCCCCACTCAGGTGGAGGATCGGGGTCAAGAAGTGTTTTTTGATGGACTCCACAGTCAAGGGCAGTGGTTGTATGGTATTGGGGGGCAGAAAGGGGGTTTTCTAGATCCACTCTTTCAGCAGGAAGGGGAGACCACTTCTTAGGAGCGAAAGAAGAATTCGATGGGAGGTTCAAAGCAAAAGGAGGCCTCGGTGGTACACACCAAATCTTCAAAATTCTCGGTGAGAACAGACGACCAATCGTGACTCAAGAGAAAAAAAGGAAAGGTTATTAAGCAAAGTAAGGAGTGTACAAACTTGGTTTTTGGGGTGGACTTACATTTTGATCGCGTAATGGCTGCATTTTTTGAAGTTTTTAACAAGAAACAGTGAAGGATGCATCCTGAAACATCATCCTTGATCCTAGTTGGAAAATAATCACCTAAACTAGGTGGGGCCCACATAGGCTATTTTTAGGTGTATGTCTATTTTTAGACATGGTGAGCATATTCTATAAGTTGCAAGATGTTATTTGTAGATGGTTGGTCAAATGTGAAAAATAGATGAAATTATATTTTTATAATATTGGATGAAGTCTATTTATAGAGCGTTGATCTAAAAATAGATGCATGTCGATTATTATTATCTCTTAATAATAATCAGACTCTAAACAGCAACTTATTCTCTTGGAGCACTTCAATTCAGTGCACAGATGTGGCACATCAGCTAACAGAAGGAATTACGTTATTCCTAAGGGTTTACTGGAGCTAATGCATGGAGGACTCAGTTAGAACTCAAGTGGCAGAGTTATGACACAATTGGAAGAAGTAGTTATGGAGTTGTATTTAGTTTAACTCAGTTAGACTCAGTTGAGCTAGTTGTATCTAATCTAACTAAATGATACACTAGTGAGAGTGGAGTGAATTAATTAGTTAATTAATTCACAAATAATAACTCATTAATCAACTGAACAATACATCAGTTAACTATAATGCATGGCAGTTTCAGTGGAGACCCAGTGCAGAGATAGGTGAAAGGGCAAGATGGACTATCTGTTGTGACCATAGTGATGCATGAATTGCATCTATATATACATTGGAGTTTCCAATTATAATAACGCAGTCAAGGAGAGTGGGATTGCATCGAATTGGTCTTTGCAATCAGCTTGGATTGCGCAGTGGAGGCAGGCTAGCAGGAGGGCTGATATTGGTGCATGGATTTGCAAATTTCTTCTATGTTAGTGTGTGAAGATTGATTGTACTGAGAGCTTGATGTACTAAGATTTGTATGAGATTGTTACATGATCTCCATGATACATAATATATGATAGTTGGGGTTTTTAGCTTCAGGCTTTCCTGTTAAACAACTATGTTATGTGTGTTTTTATTGCTTCATGTGTTTTGCAATTGTTGATTAAATTTCCGCAAGAATTATAGTGGAAGGATTATGTATTTAGCAAGAAGATAAATATTGTTAGATCAGGAGAGTCCGGATGTATACATGCATATTGTATATAATTTCTACATGGTATCGGAGCTGTGTTATAGATTTTCCACATGGAATGAGAGAAGGAATTTTTGGGTGCGCGAGTTTGCAGAGAATATATGAAAATTTTGGTGAAATATTATCAGAAAAAAATAACATATTTGGATTCCTTGCAAAAAAACACCCAAATTGAAAAAAAAAATCGGTCGAATCGGAGCTCGAATGAGGGAGATATCGTCGATTTAAAATCAGCTCTTTTGTTAGAAAATTTTGCGACGGTGGGACAATTGCAATGTGTGCGAGCCTAGAATCTACATGCACTGAGGTACAAGATGCATGAAAAGATTTGAGGAGCAAATCATAGGTTATTGACTTGGTGGTTGAGAGGGAGCCTCTCAACATGCAGCCTGAGAAGTAGTCTCAGAAGGTTGTGGAGCAGCCACAACTGGAGATGCAGAAGAATCTTTATAGATTTGATGTAGATGGGATTTCTACGGAGCTTCCTACTGTTGGGAAGTGTGAGAAAGCCATGCAATTGAAGCTTGAGAGGGAGCAGGATTTGCATGCAGGTAAGAGTGAACCTTGGGATGTGGAGCAGCCACAAGATGAGGATCATGGAGCGGGAGCAACCACTCATGCAGAGAAATTTCATGCCAGATGGGCAGAGGGAGTGTATGTAGGTATACCACCAGGTAAGAGGTGGGGCGACATGCATGGATAATCCAAGAAGAAATTTCTGGGCAGGATTCATTGAGATGGTGTGGATCTCATGAATTGAACCTAGCTACTAGGGGCCCAAAAGAGCAGCAGTAGCATGATCAGTTGGGTTGATGTAGGCAGATCAAAGTGACAGTGTCAGATACAGAAGCGTGGTTCAGAGTTGATAGCAAGTGCAGAGTGCATGGGTGCAGAGTTCAATAGCACAGTGGTTCCTGAAGACATGTGCAATCGCTAAGTAGAAGTCGAAGACTTTGATGATAGATGCATTATATTGATTCAGTTTTTTTGAGGCTATTCAGTTTCAGAAGTGTTGCAGCAAGAGTTGCAGAGCGGATGCATGGAGTTGCAGAGCAGATGCATGAAGTTGCAGGGCGAATGCATGGAGTTGCATGTCGCATGCAAATATAGTCTTTTCTTGTTGAGAGGAAGTGTTGAAGTTTTCAACAAGAAACAGTGAAGGAGGCATCCTGAAACATCATCCTTGATCCTAGTTGGAAAATAATCACCTAAACTAGGTGGGGCCCACACAGGCTACTTTTAGGTGTATGTCTATTTTTAGACATGGTGAGCATATTCTATAATTTGCGGGATGCTATTTGTAGATGGTTGGTCAAATGTGAAAAATAGATGAAATTCTATTTTTAGAATATTGGGCAAAGTCTATTTATAGAGCGTTGATCTAAAAATAAATGCATGTCGATTATTATTATCTCTTAATAATAATCAGACTCTAAATAGCAACTTATTCTCTTGGAGCACTTCAGTTCAGTGCACAGATGTGGCACATCAGCTGACAGAAGGAATTACGCTATTCCTAAGGGTTTAATGGAGCTAATGCATGGAGGACTCAGTTAGAACTCAATTAGTGGCAGAGTTATGACACAATTGGAAGAAGTAGTTATGGAATTGTATTTAGTTTAACTCGGTTAGACTCAGTTGAGCTAGTTGTATCTAATCTAACTGAATGATACACTAGTGAGAGTGGAGTGAATTAATTAGTTAATTAATTCACAAATAATAACTCATTAATCAACTGAACAATACATCAATTAACTATAGTGCATGGCAGTTTCAGTGGAGACCCAGTGCAGAGATAGGTGAATGGGCAAGATGGACTATCTGTTGTGACCATAGTGATGCATGAATTGCATCTATATATACATTGGAGTTTCCAATTATAATAACGTAGTCAAGGAGAGTGGGATTGCATCGAATTGGTCTTTGTAATCAGCTTGGATTGCACAGTGGAGGCAGGCTAGCAGGAGGGCTGAGATTGGTGCATGGATTTGCAAATTTCTTCTATGTTAGTGTGTGACGATTGATTGTACTAAGAGCTTGATGTACTAAGCTTTGTATGAGATTTTTACATGATCTCCATGATACATAATATATGATAGTTGGGGTTTTTAGCTTCAGGATTTCCCATTAAACAACTGTGTTATGTGTGTTTTTATTGCTTCATGTGTTTTGCAATTGTTGATTAAATTTAGTGAAGAATTACGATTGGAAGGAGAGTACGTATTTAGCAAGAAGATAAATATTGTTAGATCAGGAGAGTTCGGATGTATACATGCATATTGTATATAATTTCTACAGCATCAGAGTCGATCCTAGTTGGCAGAGCCAGAGGTAAGTTCTTCCCGGCTGAATACATTACTGAATGGATTAATCACAGTTGGGTGGAGGCACAAAACAGAGATGTGGAGGTAATTACATTATCTAAGTGTTGGTTTATGATCAATTTTAAGAAATTTTCTACATTGGAGTGGGTTTTCTCAAGACAGTGGGTATTTGGTATTGATCCCATTCTATTTAAAAGATGGACCCCACCTTTCAATGTAAAACAGGAAAAGGGTGGACGAAATTCCTATATGGGTTCGGCTCCCAGTTCTTCCCCTCTACTTATGGACTATGGAGGTGTTTCGGGCTATCGGGAATAGCTTGGGATATTTCTTGGAGGTCAACATGTACTTTCTGGAGACCCGGTCTAGGAATACGGCTTGCATTCTAGTTAAATTGGTGTCGAGGGATGGGCTGATTCCAAAAATTATTCTTAATGCAAAAGGTAATGCGATGGAGCAGCTGATTGATTATGAGCATTTACCTTTAAGATGTCATCGGTGCCACAAGTTAGGGCACTTGGCGAGGGACCATCCTCTAGCTTTCTTAAAAAGCAGGAAACATAAGAATGGGGCCACTCATGGCCCTCGAATCAGATTCGAGGCCCCTTCAAATGCAGAGTAAATGAAGGTCTGGATGGAGATGGCATATAGGGACAATAGCGCTCTTTAGGAGAAGGTGACACATAGGTTAGAAGAGAACATTCATGTAGTGTATGACATGAAGGACTCAGATCCGGACCAAACTCAAGAGCAGATAGAGATGGCCCCTGCTGATCCAGCCTTGGATTTGGCGGGTACTACCCCTTGCCCCTCTTCTCCTGCATTAAACTATTTTGATCATTTTTTCAATTGTATGAGTAAGCTTGGTCCCTCCAGGGGTGATCAGACTGTATCCCTCTAAGTTAGCAATGTGTCTTTAGCCATGGACATCATTATTACTACTATCCCTAAGCTTTCTATTGGCATTGTCCCTTATAACCTTCGAGCTCGGGACAAAAAAATGTTGGAAAAAGAAGTTCATGGTGGATTGGGAGGATGCCCTATCACAGATAAAGTCAAAATATTAAGAGGGAGGAACTCGGATATTTCTAAAGCCAAAATTAAAGCCATGTTGTATATTGTGGATGGTAGACAAATTTCCCTCAAAAGGGCGCTTAGAGCACCGGGATCCCAACCCTTGGTTTCAAAATGATTATTTTATTCTTCAATTGTAGGGGTTTGGCTAGTGCACCCAAAAAACTAGCATTTAAAAATCTCTTCTCCCTATACAAACCCAATGTCATTTTTCTTCAAGATACATTGGGTCAAGGGGACCTTGTCTCCTCAATTTCTACCACCCTCTTGCTAGGCTAGACCTTTATTTCCTCTGATGTAAAGGGTCGTTCAGGAGGCCTTACCGTGGGTCTTAGAAATAGCACTGTAAAAGTTCTAAATTGTTGGACCTCAGATTTGTTGATTGGAGTGTATGTGTCTTCAATGGACCTGGCTACCATTCTCAATCTTGTTAACATATACGGTCCTTGTAATGATAGGATAAATTTCTCAAGCTCGTTGTTAAATAAATCTTCCATGAAAACTCCCCATCTGATTATCGGGGGTGACCTAAACTTCACCCTAGGGAGATTAGAGGCTTGAGGCCCAAATGAAAGGACTGATCCCTTGGCAGAGTTATTTCTCAATAAATTGAGAGATGGAAATATTTTTGAGCCAAAATTGATCAAAATGGCTCCGACCTGGAGGAATAATAGAGTGACTGAAGCTAGAATTTCTAAAAGATTGGACCAGTTCCTGCTTAATGATGACTTTTCCATAAGGAATGCAATCTTTCTCCATTGAATTGGTATGGGTGGTGAGTCGGATCACTCTCTAATTATCCTTGAAATGAGAGGGTCGTCTAAAAATCCATCATCCCCTTTTAAATTTAACTCAGTTTGGCTGAAGGAGGAGAGTTTCCAAAAACTAGTGTCCAAATCGTGGAGCCCGGTGACTGAGCGAGATGGTACATATGCTGAGGCCCTTGTTAATAACCTATCAAATATTAAAAAGACTACCATCTTGTGGGCTAAAAAAAATAAAAAAAGGACACAAAAGAGCTCTAGGACATTACCAAGGCCTTGGAGAATTTATATAATGACATAGACAAGGGTTTTGCTGATGAAGCCTCTTGGGATAGTCTAAGAATGCTGGAAAAAAAATGGGGGGAGCTATTAAAGGATCAAGAGGCTAGCTGGAGACTAAAGAGTCGGGCCATATCGCTACAGGCAGGTGACGAGAATGCAAAATTTTTCCACAACTATGCAAAGGGCATGAAGAATTTAAATACCATATGGGAACTTGACACTCTGGAGGGAGATAAGGAAAAGTCCTTTGAAGTCCTCTCCCGCTTAGGGAAAAACTACTTCAAAATCTCTACAAGGATCAAGGGGGGACCACGATAAGGGAAGTAATCTAGGTGGCCCAACTCTTTCCTAAATATGTGGATGCGAAGGAAAATGATCTCCTTATGGCACCGGTGGAGAAGAAGGAGGTGGAGCACATCATAAATTCCATGCAAAAAGACAAAATCCCCAGTCCTGATGGCTGGACGGTTGAATTATTTCAGCACTTTTTTGACCTGATGGGGGACACCATCAAAAACGTGGTGGAAGAATCAAGAGCCAATAGTTTTACACATGATGCGCTAAAAAAAACGTTCTTGGATCTCATCCCTAAACAGGATCCTCTTTTAATGATTTCAGACCTATTTCTCTATGTAATTGTATATACAAAGTTATTTCCAAAACGATTGCTAACAGGCTGAAGCCCATTTTATCTAAATCTATATCTAAATAACAATTTGGTTTCCTGGATGGCAGGTAGATAAAAGAAGCTATTGGTGTGGCTCAGGAAACTCTTCATAGTGTGAAACTCTCAAAGAAAAAATGTATGATTTTTAAGATTGACCTGTCAAAAGCCTATGATCGAATCAATTGGTTGTATCTTAGACTCCTTCTCACTCATCTAGGGTTCACATTGACCTTATCAACTGGATCATGGGATGTGTCACAAATGTGTCCTTTGCAATGCTGATCAATGGTGCGGCATCCCCCTTTTTCCTCAACAATCGTGGGTTAAGACAAGGATGTCCTCTATTCCCCCACCTTTTTCTTTTAGTTGTTGAAGGCCTTAGCCAACTAATACACCAAGCTAAGAGGAATAGGGATTTTGAAGGGGTCGAGATGGCGACCAATATGTATATTTCTCATCTTCTTTTTGTGGATGATATTCTAATTTTCTGCAATGGGAAGATGCGGGAGATCTAAAGCCTGAAGCATTCTTTGGATCTTTTTATGAAATCCACGGGCATGAACATCAACTTCCAAAAATCCACCCTTACTCATGAGGGCATACAAGTGGTTGATCTAGCTTGGGCTTTGAATATTCTTCCTTTTATCCAGTCTCCATTCGGCTCAAGTATTAAATATCTTGGTTTCTCACTCAAACCGAACTCCTATCGGAAACATGATTGGTGGTGGGTGGTCTCAAAAATTGAAAACAAAATAAACATTTGGAGCCACAAGTGGCTCTCTAGAGCGGGAAAACTGGTCCTTATAAAATCGGTTCTCATGGTAATACCGGTGTATTAGATTGCTCTTGCTTGGGTCCCGATCGCCATCCTAAACAAAATTAGGAGTATTTGCAGCAACTTTCTCTAGTCTGGTAAAAACTTAAAAATGACTATTCCATGGGTGGTCTAGGATAAGATTTCTAAACCCAACGAGTGGGGTGGTTGGGACATAAACAAAACCTCCGTAATTTTTCCACCTCTCTAGCTGCCAAATCGGGATGGAGACTCCTCACTGCTTCAAATCTCTGGACCCCGATGGTGAAAAGGACATATATTGACCATGTGCCAATCGACGACTGGAATCAATTAACGGAGAAATCACACTACCGAGTTTCTACAATTTGGAAGGCCACCCTCTCGGCTCTTAGCCTCGTGAAGAAAGGCCTGGCTTGGAAACTCGAGAATGGGGAAGATGTTGTATTGGTTTGGACCCATGGGTTGGACGAAATAATATATTCTCCCTATCTGAAGCTCTTTGCGTGGATCTCAATGCTCGAGGTATAAAAATGCTGAACCAAATAAATGATCTGGAACATACTTCGATGTGGACTTAGGCATGGAGGGATGTGGATATGATGGGTATCGAGGACCGATGGAAACAGGAATGGCAGGACTATATTATGGAACTGGTGTGGTCGGGGCCCCGCATCAAAGAATCAAAGGACTCCCTCTGCTGGGTCCTCTCAAACTCCATAAAATACTCTCCAAAATGCGACTATGCTCACCTGATGGATCAGGGTCAGGCAGAGTGGTGGTATTAGCCACTTTGGAAACTAAATGGCCAACCAAAATAGAAAATTTTCTTTTACTGTATACTCAGACATAAGGTTCCGACTTGGGACACCCTTCAAAAGAAATTTCAATTTGGTTCGGGCAGGTGTGTACTATGTAAGATGGAGTCTGAATCCATCGACCACTTGTTCCTTTTTTGTCCTTTCTCTAAGAGTGTCTGAGAGAAAACGGTTGCTCTTTGCACGACTACTCTGTCCTAGAGAGGGACCTCGTGTGGGGATGCCTATAACAGATGGTGAGATGAATGCACAGACACGGCTCTCCGGAATATCCCTCTGACTGTTTCCAGGGGTATCTGGATTGCCCAGAATAAATGTATTTTTAAAGAGATTGCCCCAATCATTGATTCTATTGATGCTGAATGTGTGGCCATTTTTTCCGGACTTCCTCCAGAGAACACACATTTCAATTAGTGGAGGATAGTCTCAGAGGTCATTGATCATTCTCTTCCATGGGCATATTTTGATGGTGCTGTGAGCCAGGGCTCATGTGGAGCTGGGATGATCATTCATAAAAATCAACATAATTCTTTCTTTGTGGCGGTTGGTCTTGGGGAAGGATTAAACAATTTTGCTGAGCTATAAACATTAAAACTCCTTCTATGCTGGTTGATCCACTTGGGCGTCGAGTTAATTCAAATTTTTGGGGATTCTTTGAATGTCATAAATTGGGTTAACAACTCTCAGAGATGTCTGCACTTTTTATTAATTCCTATTCTTGAAGAAATACAGGCTCTTAAAACTCATTTCAAATAGATTTCTTCATGTCATATATACAGGGAAGCTAACCTATTGTCTAAAGTCGGTTTACAACTTACTTCGAGCGTGTGGTCTATAGAGGAGAAGGAGGGGCTGGTTGTTCATGTGTCGAACACTAGACCCTATTAATCAAATACTTTTATGATGTTCTTCTTTTACTTTTCTTCAGTCATGTTATATCTCCTGGAGGTTTTTGTATATTTACACAGCTCCAAACTCTTAAACAGGAACATATATTGGTAATTATATATGACAGTATTTTGACTTCTTTTTTTGATTGATACTTACTTCATATAGCTCAAACATATATATGACATATTTATGGGGTTGTTTTCTCTTTGGAGAGGCCTTCTATTTCTTTTGTCTGGGTGTTTATCTTCATGAGGCCCAATATAGGTGGTAAGGATGCATCGTTTATGATGGATGCTTTTGGTTTTTATGTTTATCTCAGGGGCTACCAAGTGTTTTTCCTCTTTGGGGAACCACTTGTGCAGCCTTGGATTATGGTCTGTTTCCTTTGCTGAACCTCAGCTGAAGGGGTGTCTATGGTCTCGGCCCTCCCTTACGGTGATGATATCATATGGAATGTTTCGACATCTACTATGTAACTTTTTCTAACTTGGTTTATAAAAAACTCCAATTTTTTCCTAATATATATATAATAAATAAATAAAAATTTTATATAAAATTGATATAAAATTATATGAGTTAATATATACATCAAAATATTTTATTTATAACTCAGATTAAAATTCATTTTATTATTAATATTTTTTAAATATCATATTTCAAATTTATATTAAATTTTAAAATAAAATAATTATATTTTTTTATATATAGACACTCCCTCTTAAAATATATTGTATGTATTTTTTCCCATTTCTCATAAAATATTTTATATGCATTTTCTTCCTCCTATATATACGCTGGATACGCTCCCTCTTAGAATATATTGCACTTATTTTTCCCCATTCCTCATAAAATATTTTATATGCATTATGTTCTCCTTCCTCTATCTTATTTTATAATCTTTTTTTCTCGTCAACACCATGCATTTATTCTATTAATGAGTTTAACATTAAAGTTCGGCATCATTTCATTTCGGATGCATTTAGTCCTATTGATACTAGACTTTTAGGAGACTCTCTAGACTTTTCACCACATGTTAGATAACCATAATTATGTCCAAGGCGTTCTATTATGAAGTTCATTCTAGAGACACTGTACAGATTCGTAGTCATTCACTGTACAGATTTGAATGACGTTGGATGACCAGATTTTCCACTCACCATATAAAACAAACAAACTGTGAATGAGAAAAACCATTTGTGGGGCAGCAACTGCAAGCCGGCAGCCAGGTGCATTCCACATGACTGCAATCATATCGTCTATAATCTTCGGAATCCTCTCGCTGCCAATTTCATCCAATGTTACTTCTTCTGTACATTCATGGAGCAAGGGATCGCCCGCCTGCACTATCTCCGGTAAAACAATCTTCTTCTTCCTAAACCCAAAGAACCCACCAATCAGATGTGCTTGCTGCATCGGTTTTGAGCCCAACAATCCATATTTCGAACACCCATCAACATCTAGCAAAGGACAGAAGGTGGATAAGAGTCTACTGTGAATTTCCAAAAAGGTGTAAACCAGTGTGGTTATTGCAATGCAAGCCAGCCGATTTGGGTTGTGCCTGTGACTGCCCAAAGCTCCACCTGGGGAGTTCGGAGAAGCTAAAATGGCAGTTGAAGCATTGGTTCGAATGGTTGGAGTTGATGACAATCCACAACCCATCTTCACTCGCAATGGCACGACATCCGTAGCAATCCTAGTTATCTTAATAATTTTAAGATCCATTGGATTTATAAAAAAGAAAGAATTTTTAAAGTCCATGAGGCTAAAAATAGCCTATGGGACAGATTGCTTCTCTATCTGACTCTTGTATTCGGTCCTTTTCCTGTGAAGTTTTACAATGACCACTCCCAGCTTATCGACCAACTCTTCGCTGAATAAATTATCCCAAGAATTAGCTGCCAGAATATCTGCATAGTTTTCCCTGATGTCTTTGAAGGCTTCACATTCTAGAATGAAATGTTTTTCTGTTTCCACTTTTCCGGAGGAGCAAAAAACACATACTCTTTCTTCCCACATTTCTTTTGGCCTTTTCCAGCGCCCTGTTTCACAACGGAGTTGGTGAGAATTAGTCCTTAATTAAGCAATAAGAATTTTAGATCTCCAAGAAATATTAGCCCCTATATACGCCTATATGTACTTTTGTTTCACTCTATAAACTTTGCAAAATATGAAAATTGAATGCATCTCTGATATTTTGGAATAAATATAAGTTACTGACGGTATAATGAGGGAAATACAAAAATCTTGGTAAGCATAGGAGTATATGGAAATTGAATGCATCTTCTAATAAATATAAGTTACTGAACGGTACAATGAAGAAATATAAAAATCTTAGTAAACCTAGGAATATATGGAAATTGAATGCATTTGTATTAAATGCATTTCTGATATTTTGGAATAAATATAAGTGACTAAGGGGTGAACTTTATAATTCATCTTGGCAAACCTAGGAATATATGGAAATTGAATGCATCTTGTATTAAATAAATAAATAAACCCTCTGTAACGGTATAATGAGGGAGTTAAATGCGTTTAAGATTTTTGTTGCCTAATGTTTTTAATAAATAATTAAATGGAAATAAATATAAAATTATAGATTTATTATTTTAATGGTTTTCAAAAAAATTATTTTAATATGTTAATATTAGGATTACAATATAATAATGATGATTGAGTAGATTAGCTAAATTTTTAACAATTAAGTGGATTTAATTTTTTTAATGATTGAAAAATAAATTATTATTTTTTAATATATTTAAAATATATTTATTAATTAAATTTAGTTTAAATAATTAAAAAATATTATATATATATATATATATATATATATATATATATATTAAATCTAATTTTTCATACTTATTTTAAAATTTATAATCAATTTTAAAAGTGATTTTATAATCAATGAAATGTTAATATTATTTTTTGATATAGAAATCATCATAACAATTGAGTAGTTTAATTAATTTTTTTATAATTAAAGAGATTAGTTTGATATAGAAATCATCATAACAATTAAGTAGTTTAATTAATTTTTTTATAATTAAAGAGATTAGTTGAATTTTTTTTAGAAATCAAATATATTTTTGTTAATTAAATTTAATATATATATATATATATATATATATATATATATATATATATATATATATATAGCTTTTTAGTTTTCCATAATAAATATACTATAGACAATTTAAGAAATTTTGTTCCCTTGTTTTATCTCTTAAAAAATAATTATCTAAAATAAATTGATGCATTCCCCACTCCTTCGGCATTCTTTTACACTTTTGGGTGTAAATGCTAGTATGACATATTAATGAATACTTTTTAGAAGTAGTATTTGTATTATGTAAATGTGAAAAGATAAATATTTATTTACATGATGTCATTTAATGTTTGATAATTTGTATGATAAATTCATAATTATATTAGATAAATGTGAAAAGATAAACATGTATTGACATGATGTTGTTTGTCATTTGATAATTTGATAATTATATTTTTTTATGTATTGTGAAAATATATTACCACAAAATAAGATATTTACAACAAAAATGAATAAGGCTTTCTGGTCTCTCACCAAGGAGACTATTCCATACCCAAAATTGGGTCCTTCTAAGGACCAAAAGTGATAAACATAACCTATCGTATATAGACTTAAACATTAAAGTACCAGAAAATACTATCTTCTCCTTGCCATGAGAAACAACATGAAGCATTTCAAAATTTACATAAAATGAGAGACTCAAGTGGCTAATTTAGGGTTTGAGTTATCCACATGAATGGGATTCACAAGAGTTGTAGGGGGTATTTAAGAAACAGGTGGAATCTTAGGTGTCCTTCTAGTCTTGCCATCTTCTCATCCATTACATCTAACCTCCTATCCATTGCATCCATCCTACAATCATAATGTTTGAGGTGGGTATGCATGTGATCTAGATCTCGTAGAAGATGTTGTCTCGCTTCTTTGTCATCATGCAGTTCTCTTCCTAACAAATATTTCATTTTCCAGTAAATGTTGACTATTTGCATATACTCGGTTCCTCTACTCCTTCAGTGGCATGTGTCTGGGATCCAACTCCCTCACTGATCTCTTACTTCGACATCTAAAAGGGAGGTTCTTTGTGAGGAGGACTTTATTTCTAATCTAGATATCTCCTCTTACACCCGCATCGGTATTTGTTCATGATATCTGACTACAAATCCAATGGCTATATTCTGAAGTCTCAAATTACCTCAATGTGCCCTTTCTTCATAATATGTAGATCCTCTTCTCGATCTACCTCACTCACGCAACATGCCTACCATTCTCGTGCCACTTTTGACCAACTGGCAAACCCCCTTGTTCTGTGTGTTTTATTTTTTATTCAGTCGTAGATGAAGAGCCTGTCGAGCCTTCTTCTCAACAAACCGACACCCCAAAATTGCATTCCTCTTGTGTTTGTCACCTTTAGGAAGACATAGACCACTCTCTTACTCTACAACCTTAAACTAATCATTGTTTTGATGCTCAGCCTTCCAACACCACCTTCTTTCCTTTTTAGAGAAGGGGATTTCACTTGGTCTAAAACTCATAGATATAGAGTCGACAACCAGTTTAACTTGCCTAGACTTAGCATTTAAACTGCTTATCCAATATTTTGACTTTAACTCATTGTCAACTAGAAATATATACCACCTCTAGAAACCAGCCAGAGAGACCTCGTATCATATTATCAAAGTAGAGTTTCTAATTACCTGTATACTATCCATAGGAAAGTCCAAACCATGACAGAGTATTCTACAATGTGGGAAGAAGACCACGTTCATTACAAAGGATCGGATAATAGAGCATGAATTACTTGGAGAGCACGTTATTTCGTTGCTAGCTTTCAGATCGAAGAAACTCGTTCAAAGCACTTGATACAACAAACTCAACCACTCTGATATAACGTTTGAAAAATACCTCAACTTTACCCAGTGAACCACAACACCTTATCTCCTTTGCAAGGTATCCCACCTAATATCACTATGTTCCAAAATTCTTTGAAAAATAGATTCCCCTTTACCACTTCTTCAAATGCGAATAGCTCTTGCCACCTAAGGGCCCATTCATAAGCCAATTGTACATGTCCTTTGAACCCCTTCTATCTTGAATTATATGCACCCTTTTCCTCACACCAAGAAACTTCATATGCAAACTTTAGACTTATCATTACTTTCCCCATAAAATACATTACACTTCCCAAAATCCCAAACATATGTCGCTCATCCTCAACATTTCCTCTAGTGTAGAATACCTATCACATTAAATATTTGTGGCCTTGGAATACCGTAACCAGGACATAAATCCATTCCTCCATTTTCGGCCTATATCCTTTGCATGCTTCAGCTATGAACGCTTTCACCACCTTACATCCTTTCACACCCATGCTCCTCAAACATTCACCCTTCATCTTTGTTACCGAGTTAAGCATAGTCCCAACGTATTAACTAACAAGTGCAAGGAGCTTGTTGCCACGTCCCTGTATCTTGAGCAAGACAATAGTGGCAACTAGTCCCCCTCCTTTGTCTCATTGATAATTTCATAATTATATTAAATAAATGTGAAAATATAAACGAATTTAAAAATTACAAATTAATTAATATTTAAAATTTCATCTATTAATATAAAAAATATATAAAAATATACCAATATATTTTATTCATAACTATAAAATAACAATTTTAATTTTAATTTTAATTTTAAAAATAAAATCAATATCAACCTATTTAGAATTTAGAACTTCCATGAATGCAACCTTTGAAGAACTTATGGAAGTAATTCGAACCCTCGTTATAATGACATGCCTAACCACCGAAGTAGTACATTTTTACGGTTGGCAAACTTATTTCAGACAACAGACAACATTCTCATTCAGACTGAACACCCGGGGAGTACACAACTTTAACTAACTGGTTAGGTTAATGCTTCGCGCCTTCAATTTTGTTTTAATCACGGAAGTGGCTGCCTCCGTCTTAATCATCGGTTTCTGTCCACTTAAATTTAAAGAATGAACTTTCAAGAAAGCGATTTTAAACGGAAAATTAACCACGTGGACCCCAGCTTTCCCATGTTACAAGTAAAATTCGGCGGTCATGGTTTGATTTGAGCATTTTAAACGGAAGAGAAACCCTGGGGATTTCTTCTCGAAACCTTTCGGAAAGAAAAATATATATATACAGTTTTAAATATATTGAAATTTAGATTAAATTTATAAATCAATTAATTTTTTAATTATTTTTATTTTGATTTTTTTAGAATTTTAATTTAATTATTAATAATTATTAAGTGAATGATAAGGATTTGATTTTTATGAAACATTCTAAAATATTTTTAGTATAAATAAATTAAAAATTGAAATTTATTTTTAAAATAATTATATTTTTTTATTTTTTTAAGTAAATTGATTAATTAAAAAAATTATCAAAATATAATAGAAAATTAGTTTTTTTTTTTGAACATATAATAATGATAAACTATAGTATTTCCTTGTAATATTGTAATAAAACATATTTATAAATTATTGCTCAATTAAGTATTAACTCACATAACTTCACTGTGACTAGACACTAGAAGAGATCTCAAGACGCTGGGAAAGAAAGGGTATGTATTTTTTGCACTTCTGGGGTAGTGGAATTAGAAAAACATTTCATTTTGGAATGTGATGCTTTCAAAGACATCAGGAACACGGCAGTATGTTAGCATCAATTCCGTGGCATTATCTTTTCAGCGAGAAAACTGTTAGAAGGTTGAGTCAGCTCATCATCAATTTGAATAAGGAAAAGATTGAATTACAGAATACAAAAAACAAAGAAACCGACAGTCTCATAAATTACTTTTAAAATTTAATCTGATGGATATTAAACTATTATTCATTTATTCATTCATATTTATGTCTTAAATTCCGTTTCTATATCATTTTAATTATAAAAATAAAACTAAATAACCTCTTGAGAAACCAGTTTGCAACTGAGAAAAGAATAAAACCGTTGTAGCTTTTCCGTGTAACAAGTAAAATCGGAGAGAACCCATCCGGACTTCATCTTTGATGTTTGATCAGAAACCAGTTTGCAACTGAGAAAAGAATAAAAGCGTTGTAGCTTTCCCGTGTAACAAGTAAAATTCGGAGAGAACCCATCCGGACTTCATCTTTGATGTTTGATCTTTGTTAGTGTTTTATTGGTCAAATTGTTTGTGATAAAGGTATTTTAAAAGTGATAGTAAGGTTTTGGTAAATACTATATAATGAATAATTGAATTTAATATCATTAAATTTATGAGTGTATTTGTTCAAACATAATAAAAATAAAATAAATATTTATTTATATAAAAATAAAAATAAATAAATAAATAAAACATTTTTTTGAAAAACAAGTTTATTTGAGCATTTATTAATTGTAAATTAAATATTGACATTATTGTAATAAAATAATTCATATCATACCATCTCATATATATTAGCTATCGAAATTGTTGTTGAAATATTAAAGTCACCTGCCGTGCCTTCGGCAGGAAGAACAAAGAACAAAGGA